>OY293303.1:45525368-45717106 GCA_958502075.1 Orchestes rusci | reverse complement strand
ATCTTTTGCACTCTGACCATACCATCTCTATAGCATTATACTGGCAGTGGTAGGGTGGAAGTCGCAAAACACGATGACCATATTGCAATGCTAATTCGTCTATCCTGAATAAAATTAAGAATTGTACAAATGTTTGAGAATTATATTATTCGGAAATATTTTTATTACCTATTATTTTGTTTTGCAAATGACTTTTCATTGTCTTCCAGAGCTGTTCATTCATGGCAAATGCTGGATATGGTATTTGCTTTTCCTGAAGCAAGTCCATCATTGCTTGTTTCGTCCAACTTCTATTTGGAATCCTCTCAACAAGACCACTATGATATGGTGCATTGTCCATAATTATCAATGAGGGTTCTGATAAATTTATCAATAATTGTTCAGTGAACCATTTCTCCAAGTTGGTATGATTCATTGAATCATGATAATCCCGTTTTTTACTACCGGACTTGAAAATAAGACTTGCATTTTGCACAAGACCATCCTCAGAACCTGCATGTAGGATAATGTGCACACCTTCTCCAGTTTTTTTCCTTATAGTTTTCAAGGAATCATCCTGCCAGCTTTTCCTAAATGCTCCTTTGCTGAAGATCCAGGTTTCATCCAAGTAAACAGGTTTTAATGAAAAATGGTTATTTTGATTTTCCATGAACTCTCTTGAAAAGTGTACTCTCTTGAGCGCAATCGAAAGTTGCTCCATTAGGTATTTGCGATTAGATATGGAGCATTTCTTCCATCTAAACTTCAATTTATTCAAGGCAGCGGACAAACAGCCCAAGGATATTTGCACGTCGTCATTCATTTTGAGTTGTCTTTGAAGTGATCTTATTGTCACATGTTCGCCTGTTGGAAGTGAAAAAGTTAAAGCTCTAAATAACCTGCATGAAAACTTTCTGATTACAGTGGTGGTCATATTGATAAGGGTTAGAAATTTGATGTAATCATCCTGCATCAGTTATCGAATGAATGATGGTGCTTTTTAAAACTTCAATGCTTTTGTCAGTTTGCGTGTCCTGGTGATTTTTTCCAAAAACTTGTTCAGTGCCTCTTTGCCACGTTCAAAAAAACGGTTTAAAATTAAACTTTTTTCTGTGTGATTTTTGATAAAAATGACTAGCACCTTTCGAAAGAGGAGCAAAAGTTATGTACCTCCTGAAAATTTCATAATAATTGAACAAAGGATAGTCTCGCTATAAAATTTTAAACTTGGCAAAAATGACCCATTTTTCATGATTTCTTCAAAAATTAGCAAAAATGGGTCATTTTTGCCAAGTTTAAAATTTTATAGCGATACTATCCTTTGTTCAATTATTATCACATTTTCAGGAAGTACATACATTTTGCTCCTCTTTCAAAAGGTGCTAGTCATTTTTATCAAAAATTACACAGAAAAAAGATTCATTTTTAACCCTTTTTTTGAACGTGGCAAGAGGCACTGAACAAGTTTTTGAAAAAAATCGCCAGGGCACGCAAACTGACAAATGGATTGAAGTTGTAAAAAGCACCATCATTCGTTTGATAACTGATGCAGGATGAAAGTTACATCAAATTTTAAGGTGACTCTTATTAATATTACCACCACTGTATATACTTACTATTTGAATACATTGCGTATACCCGGTCTCTTATCGCATGTTGATATATTTTATAATGGAGAGTTGGAGACTACCTTTAGCAGAAACTTGGCTAGCATGAACTTTGATCCTGTGGTTCTTATCCCTTTCTATTCCAGTACTACCTATCTTCTGAACTGTTCTGGGAGATATATCTAGAGCATCGGCAACGCGCTATTCAATGGAAAAAAATGGATATAGTTAAAAAGATTGAGTTATAGTTTGTTTAGTGCCTGTTTGGCAAGGTGAAATAACCTTTCACTCGCAATAATCTTGAGGAGCGTATTTCCTATTTATTTGAGCAAATTTGCGCGCAAAAATACTTGAGCGTAGGACTGAGCTGATGAGTACTCTTCGAACCCGACCGAACGCCCTACAGTGGATATGTTTCTTATGCTCAGCGCGGATTAACCAGACTTGAAACATTTAAGAGAATTTGTGAAAGTATATGACATTATTTTACTTACTTCGTAGACAGCAGTTAAGGGCAAAAGTGGCCCACCAGCATCCCTTTCTTTTTTAAAATAACCAATCAACTTTGAAATGATAGCTTGGTCGTTTTCATTGTACCGAAAAGGCATTATGTGAATTAGATTCGTCCAAATTCGAAAATTTGAAATTGATATAATTGTCAGTCGTCGGCAGACTTTTGACAATGTCACGCCATTTTCATGTCATCCATCCGAACGACTTTGTCAAGAGCTTTGAAGTATAGTTAATTGAAGACTTACGTGATTTTTTTCTCAATGTGTAAGAGAGAGACGGAAAAGTATGAGGTAACCGCAAGAAAGCCATGAACAGACTGTACATATGTATGTGATCAATTTTCTTTATATATCGTACTAAGTTAACGATAATAATTGATGAATTGAGTGAACTAATCCATTCCCACCATATATGTACCTATTTCTTACATGCAGCGCATTTGGTCTGTACCGTAGTAAACAGTGGCTGAACAAATTGTGCGCCCTGTCCAGCCATACTTTACAGCGATACAGCTCATGTATGCTCTGTAGCGTAGTAAGGAATGCCAATACGCGTCCAGGAGACCGTGTCCAGAACTCTGCATGCACTGTCATCGAGCCGAAGAAAAAGAAAGCGACCATTTGTAGGACAGCTGTGATAGTTGATTCCTGGCAGTCAAAGGCACTATCTGAGGAGCAGAAAAAAGATCCAGATCTAAAGTTGATCATCGAATGGAAACAAACAGGCCAACGACCAACTTGGCAAAAAGTTGCGGAATTTTCTACCACAGTGTAATCTCACTGAGCCCAATGGGACTCGATGGTGTTTAACGACGGCATCCTGGAGAGCTAGAAGAAACTGGATGGCACGGAAAATCGAAGGCAGATAGTGGTTCTTCGGAGCAGACGGACAGAGGTTATGAAGAAGGTCCATGATGGCATCACGGGTGGACATCTGGGTGTAACCAAGACGCTGGGAAAGCTGCGAGAACGGTTCTACTGGGCCAACTGTCAGGCCGATGTCCGGGACTGGTGCAGAAAATGCGTCGTATGCGCTGCGAGTAACGGATCTCAGAAACGCCCAAAAGCTCCTATGCGCCAGTACAACGTTGGAAGCTCGTTTGAGAGGATCGCCATAGATGTTGCTGGACCATTTCCTGAGTCGAACGGAGAAAATGAATGAATCTTGGTCGCGATGGATTACTTCAGTAAGTGGGCCTAAGCGTATGCCTTGCCAAACCAATAAGCGGCAACGGTAGCTGATGTACTGGTCAAGGAGTGAATCTGCCATTTTGGTGTTCCATTGGAGCTGCATTCGGACCAGAGCAGAAACTTTGAATCGGCATTGTTCCAGAATGTTTGTGACATGAAGATCAAGAAGACAAGAACGACTGCGCTGCAACCTTAATCGGAAGGTATGGTGCAGCGATTGAACAGGACCATCAACCGACACTTGGCCAAAGTTGTCTCTGACCACCAAAGAGACTGGGACGAACACCTTCACTTGTTCCTCTTGGCATACCGGTCTGCGGTTCATGAATCGACAGGCGAAACCCCAGCTAGGATTATCATGGGTCGTGAACTACGGCTGCCCTGCGACCTGAAGTTTGGCTGTCCACCTGGTGAAGATGTTGCTGGGGAAGACTACGGAAGCGATCTCCGCAGAAAGATGGACGACATACATCAACCGGTCCGTTTGAACATCCAGAGTGCCAGCGACCGGATGAAGGAGACCTATGACGTGAACGCCGAGGAAGGCGGTTTCCAGGTTGGGGATTTGATTTGGCTGCACAACACACAGAGGCACCGTGCTTGCATGGCTTCTCCCCAAAACTGCAAAGTTCTTGGGAGAGCCCGTATAAGATTCTAGAGCGAATCAATAACGGATTCTTTATCCGGTAGACGACCGGATAAAGAATCCACCACGAGGGAAGTCCAGGGTTGTTCATTTCAACCATTTAGCTCGGTATGCTGGGAACCATGACGATCAGGCAGATCAGGTCACCCGAGGAAGACATGTCACTGGAAACTTTCATGTCTCTACACTCCAATGGCCAGAAAGTCCAGAATGGCGTTGTCTGCTATACCTCCCGGAGGACGAACCAAAGTACAGTGGACTGTTATTGCCACCAAACATCACACTGCCGGTTTGGAGACAGTTGCCGATACCGACATAAGGGCAATTTGGGACGAATTGCCTAAAGAAGGGGGCAATATGACGAAGCATGTGTTTAGCACATAATACGGCGCATTCAGCACTAAGTGTAGAATCGTTTGGAATCGATTGGCTTCTGGTACATTCTAGCGAAACTAGATGGCGTCAAAGATTCTACGCTGATCACTGGAATGTTCTTTCAATCCTGGCGAGGGTATATAATGTGATCCGAAGTCTAGTGAGTTAGTTCATTTCAGATTTTAATCGCTAAACAAAAATAACCTCTGATTGTGAGCATACATATTTTGTGGTGTTGTGATTGTGCTTCAGTGACTTCAAAATACATTAAAACTGGGCAAGTGTTTTCTATAGCGAAAAATATCACAGTATGTTGATGAAGATATGTCTGTTTGTTTATATTTATTTTTATTAATAAATTACTCATATGTATGACGAAGTTTGATTTTTTTTTTGGAAAAACATATCATTTTCTCGTGTGGATTTATGCGTTCGTTATCCGGGAATGTCTTGATTGTCGAAATTTACTTGAAATTTCGATCAATTCAAACTGTTTCCAATAGTTAACAGCATAAGAATCCGACCTATAAATGGTAATAACAATATGGATGAAATATTGCCAGAAAATCTTAGTGAAACATTACACAGAAGTTTTCATGAAACCTTACACAGATATGTCTTCGAAACATTACAAAATGCGACATTTTCACATATATATACAGAGTGTCCGGAGAGTCAACGATAATACTGAAAGGGGTGATGGACCAACTCATATGAGCATCAAGAAAAACATAATATGACCTTAGTAAAAACTCTATGGTTTTCGAGATATTGCCACTAAGAGTTCAAAATATTCAATAACAAATCTTATTTTACAGAGAAATAATTCATTTTTATTTTCCATTTTACTAAGTACGTGGAAATTTTCGTGACTGGCTTGTATTTGCGGATGAAAAGGTGGTGGGGAGCAGTGAAAAAAATATATGTATTATGTTTTTCTGGAAGCTTATGAGTTGGTCTATCACCACTTTCAGTATTATCGTTGACTTTCCGGACACCCTGTATGTTTCAGCCATATTACAAATATGTTTCAAAATATATAGGAAATATTGAGGTCCGTTGGGCTGGCCCCCCCGGTTGGATTTTTTTGTCAAAATGCTAGCACAAATAGAGAACACCTAGCACAACCTAGCACACAAGTTTTTAGAGCTAGCACACCACAAGTTTAGAGTCAAAATGCAGTTGAAAACGGGGGGGGGGGCAGGTCAACACTAGTCCCCCCCCGGTAACGTTTTCTTGCTAAAAAGATAGCACAAATAGAGGACACCTAGCACAACTTAGCACACAAGTTTTCAGAGCTAGCACACCAACGGTTAAAAATCAAAATGCTATTGAATTCGGGGGGGGGGGCAGGTCAACGTTTTCTTGCTGAAAAGCTAGCACAAACAGAGGACAACTAGCACAAGCTAGCACACCAGTTTTTAGAGCTAGCACACCAACACAAGAGTACCAACTCAACTTATACACTACAATGTGGGGCAAATTAAGTTAGAGCATAATTTGATCCTTGGTAACTTTTTTGTTTGTTTATGAATTTTGATGATTTTTGGATATTGGATATGATATTAATAAATATGCTTTGGATGTTCTTCCAAAACTGAACTTTCAAATTTTTGCCGGGACCGGACTCACGACGTTTTCATGAAATTCGAGCATTTAAGCTCGTTGCAAAAACGAACTGCGCTACTGACAGACTCTCATATATTTTTTTGAGAAGGGCATTAGTGGGAAAAGGTTTTCTGAAAATAACGATATTATAGAACCATAACCTAAAAGACGATGTTTTTTTTATGTATGATGGTGCTTGTCGGCAGTTACAGTCCTCCATAGTCGGCATTGGAACTATTTCACTACTCCGTGACCCAAGATTCTTGAAATTTCATAGCAACGTGTTTTGTTTGTTGAACATTTTTCAAATTTTTGAGATTGTAGAGTTTGCATGTCTGATTTTAAACGAGTAAACATGTTGTCTTTGGAAGATAAAATCTCGATAAAACGATTTATGGAAAAGAATATGGATGCACCAAAAAGTCGCTCCCCTATAGATTTTCAACGACAAAAATATATTTAATTTATTTTTTGCCATTTTAAATATTCTAAAATAAATAAAAAAATTCGAAAAATCCACAATAAACAACGTTGCTATGGAGTTTCAGGCAACCTTGATCAAAGTGAAGTGAAATAATTTTAATGCATGCAAGCACCATCATACAGAAAAAAACATCGTTTATGATTTTTTATTATCGTTATTCTCAGGATACCTTTTTCCACAAATGCCCTTTTCAAAAAATATATGAGTATGGTCTGTCAGTGACGCAGTTCGTTTTAGCAACGAGCTTAAATGAACGAGTTTCATGAAAACGTCTTAAGTCCGGTCCTGTCATGATACAACGAACAAAGTATGATCAATAATTGCCGGACAAATTTTGAACAGAGGCGCGCATTACGTCATGGGGAGACCACCATGGCTGAACTAATGTAGGACATACGACATACGTTGCATTGATGAAATAGCATGCACATACGTTAATTTTTGTCAATTCGTAAGCATTTAACGTACAGCATTTTTGAAAGTGTTGAAACGGAGGTCCGGCCATAGTATAATAAACAACAAGTAGCGACTACAGTTCCATATACCTGAACGTGAAAATTTCGTTCTGTCTTGATGACAGAAATTCGCCTCATTTATACACTGCTAACATTAAGAAATGTAAATTAAAACTATACCGTAGCAGATTCCATGATTTCAATGATACTGACACATAACACCTACAATATAAAGGAAAGTCAAATGGCAACTTGTGACATGTTTTTAGCCAGCAACCAGTGATACATGAAAATGCTTATTTTGCCAAACATCCACCGCGGCGCTAGAATTTTTTTGCTGTCTTGTCCCTTATTGGTTGATCGGTTGTTAAAGAAAGTTTGGTGTCATAGTCAAAAGTTCTTGTTATGGGCTTATTAAATTTCATCTTTGTTGAAGTAAACTTTTTGAAAATGGAGTGTAATCAGAAGCGTCGTTATAACAGGTTTTGTGTTATTCCTATTTGTCATGATTTAGCAAGTAAGGGACCTAAGGATAATGCGGAACTTTTCGCAAATTGGATTTGTGAGGTGCGGAATCCATTACTGCAGAATAAGACTTGTGAACAAAGCTATAGAACTAATTTGGTGTGTGATATCCAGAATCCTCCTGGTTTTAAACTATGGTAATTTTTAACCCAATTTTTACGAAAAAAATACTTTAATCGATATTTTTTTCAACTCTATCATAATTTTAGAATTATTTGTAATTGTGGATGTTATTTTGTGATGATTACTAAGATGATTCTTATTTAACCGATGTTGGAATCTCATGTTTGCCGCTCCGCCCACTAATTCCTTTGAAGGTAAATTAAGTAAGTAAGTAATTTCTTTATTTAGCATAATAGCTACAGAAATATAGTATAATACAATATGCAACAATGATAAGAATGAAAATGAACATCAATGTAAAAATGAAAAATAAAAATATATATATCCTAATCATGTTTACAAAAATAAATAGGTACATCATGACAATAAAAAATAAAAAACAAAAGCGCAAA
Organism: Orchestes rusci; assembly: GCA_958502075.1. Lineage (NCBI taxonomy): Eukaryota > Metazoa > Arthropoda > Insecta > Coleoptera > Curculionidae > Orchestes > Orchestes rusci. Next base: position 45,709,209 of record OY293303.1, on the reverse strand, counting down.
AGAAGCATAGGTACACATTCAAAATTGACTCTTCACATGTTCTTTCAATAATTTTTTAAACTCAGTCAGATTATCACAGCATTTCAAGACATGTGGTAGTTGGTTGAAATCATTAAGTCCTCTACATAAAATTGAATTTAACATTTGAGTTGTAACACATTTGTTAAGTATAAAATCATTACAGTTTCTTGTGTTATAACTATGGACGTCTCTAAAGTATTTGACTCTATCTTGCAAATAAACAGGTAATAACTTGATCTTAAAAATAAATATAAAGACATCGAACACAATTGTTTGTTTCACAGACAACATGTTGAGAACATTTAACATTAATCTAGTGGGTGTATATTTATCACATTTTAAAATCAGTCTCATTGCTCTATTTTGTATTCTTTGGATTAAGTCAGTCTTATATTTAGGTACATTATAGAATATTGTGGAAGAGTATTGTAGACAGGGAGCAGCAATGGCATTGTATAACAATAATTTTGTTTCATTCGATAACTGTTTTCCAACTCTCATAATGAAACCTACTTTTTGGGAATATTTTCTCATAACATAATCGCAATGAGCATGGAAATTGAGATGCTGGTCCAGAATAACTCCCAAATATTTAATCTGGTTCACATGTTCTATTTTTCGGCTGTTAATAAAAATTCCTATACTATCTACATTTACATGCTTCAGTCTGGATTGTTTCCCAAAAAGGCAGAATTTAGTTTTTTCAAAATTGACACTGAGCCTATTGCTACAAAGCCAGGTGAATAGTTCTTCAAGTTGATTGTTCATATCAAGTACTAATGAATTTAGGTCACTTCCAACAATGTTTATCATAGTGTCGTCCGCAAACTGCTCCATCCTGCACTTCCCCGCTACACTCCCCATATCATTTATGTATAACAAAAACAACAACGGACCCAACACAGTACCTTGCGGGACACCAAATCTGACATAAGCTGTTTCAGACAAACTATTCTTATATTTAACACGTTGTTCCCTGTTTGACAGATACGACTTAAACCATAACAGAGCAGTATTTTTAATACCAAAACGTTCCAACTTGCTCAATAAAATGTCTCTATCTATTGTTCCGAAAGCTCTTTTAAAATCTAAAAATACAGCCAACACAAATTTACTTTCGTCAATAGCTCCAAAAAAATCGTCACATATATTTACAAGAACAGACTCACATGAATGGTTTGCACGAAATCCTGACTGATAAGGAACTATTATCTGGTTGTCATCACAATGTTGTATCACTTGTTCCTTTACACATAACTCCAGAAACTTTTCATGTGTAGGGACGGTATTGATTGGCCGGAACTCATCAAACAGCTTGGTATTAGGAACTTTTGGTATAGGTATTATGGAAGACACTTTCCACTGTTCTGGAAAAACTCCCCTGGATAGAGATGTATTGACAACATCCTGTCACCAATAACATCACATGCATCAAGCAACACCCTTTTTGTAATGCCGGTGTCTCCTCCTCCAACGTTTCTCATGTTTCGAAGAATCCTCTTCATATCACCCATGTCGATTGTCTGGAACGCCGTTAAATCGGTTGCTAGGAAAGCTTTTGCCTTTGGAATACAAACTTTCGATGTTTTTGGAATATTTTTCACTATTGTGTCGATGCTTTCTATAAAGTACTCATTGAATGTATTGGCTATTTGAATCTCGTCCGATAGAGTTTTGTTTTCAAAAATTATCTCCTCCGGTTGCCTGTTTTTGTTTTTTCCAGGAAGCAATGTTTTTAAATTTTTCCATAAAATGTTTTGGTTATGTTTATGTTCATCGATTGTACTGTGGAAATATTTTTCTTTTTCTATACGGATTTTAGTCACAATAGCATTCCGACCAGATTTGTACTGCTCCCAGGTATTTTGATTCTTATCAAAAATGGCTCTCTTATACAGACAGTCTCTTTCCTTCATCATTTCTTTGATTTCCCAAGAAATTCATCTCTTGTCCTCGTACTTCAGTTTAACAGATATTTCTACGATGGGACACATTATATTCAGAATATCTGAGATTCCCTCGATTAATGAATTCGCCAGAGTGTTGATATCCGAGAGGCTATTGTCCCATGGAATGTTTAACAGGTAGTCTTGCATTTTTTCACGGTCATACTTGTTCATCACTCTTTTACAAACTATAGTGTTGCAGTCTATTTCGGTTTGTTGATCTAGAGTGACGGATATAATCGAATGATCGCTGATTTTCGGTGTGAGGTGTACCTTGTGTGGTGTAGATTTATTATTAGTGATGACATAATCAATAAGGGTTGCACTTTGAGGAACAATTCTTGTTGGTGTCTGCACAATTTGATTGAGGCCATTAGCGTAAACGCTATCCAATATTTTCTTGCCGTAAAAAGAATTTTTTAACAAATCGACATTAAAATCACCCACAATAATATTCGTGCCATCAAACTCGTTAACGTGATCCAAATAGTCCGTGAAAAAAATTACAAATCTGCCGTCTTCAGTCTTGGGGGGATGGTATATCACAGATATCAGGTGTTTGGTGCCAGAATGTGTCAATTGGACGGACAACAACCAAACAAAGTTTTCGACACACTCTATTGACCGAATCCTATATTTGACGTCACATCTTAGCAATGCCATCACTCCTCCAGTACGCCAGTTGGTGGTTAGACACTGCTCTATGTTGTAGCCGTCAATCCTGAGCTCCACTGGATCTACTTCAGCAGACACGTGAGTTTCCGACAAAAGAATAATCTTTGGTTTCCAACTGTTGACTAGCACCGTTATATTATCCTTATTATTAATGTATCCTTGGCAATTAAAATATACGAGACTAGAGTTTAAAGCTATATCAGAGTCTGATTGCTACTTTACGTATTTGTCCATTTGTAGTTTTTCAAGTCTTTTGTGAGTATCACAGTTTATCACATCCCATACAGCATGGTTGACTTTCAAACTAAGTCCGTATTTTCTATTGGACAGCACACAGTTGTTACATTTAATGACGTCACTAGAACATTTTTTTAAATCATGTTCACCACTACACTTGGAGCACACTTTGGAATCTTTACAATCTTTAATTTGATGTCCATAACGACAGCATTTGAAACACCTTGTTGTCCCATAATCATTATAAATTGGACACCTGCTCCATCCAATATTTATTTTTTGTGACTCCATAAGATTATGATAAGACTTTGAGTCAATTTCTCCGATGATATTGAATCTATTTTTGAAAACTTTCATTTTTCTCAATATTCTCACCTTTGCTTCTCCTGTTAAATTGTTTTGTTTGACAATTTTGGCTATGACACACTCATCAGATCTATCAGCTTCGGACTCATCTACACCTATGATCTTGATTCGGTGCTCTGATGATTTTGGATGATGCACTGTATAGCTGTTCCCCAATTTATTTTGTATTTCAGCCTGAATGTTGGTTATTTCCTTTCCTGGACCACACTGTAGAATTAGCCCTCCATTTCTGGTTGCTCTTCCCATTGAAATACCAGTTCCAATGTCAGTTGGATCCACACTTTTCTTCAAATCTTCCTTCACTTGTTTAATGTCTGTTTGAACATCTTTTGGTTTCACCACCAAAACCTTATTTTTCAGTACTGCTGAGTAAGGAGTTTTCACGTTTTACGGAAGAGGATTGACGAAAACAGGAGCTTCAGTTGATTTTTGTTTTGTCAAACTGATAATTTCATTTTTGAGGTTAGCATTTTCCTACAACACAGTGTCAACTTTCTCCGTCAACTCGTTGATTTTTTCGATCAAAAAATAAAGACTGTTGTTGATTTTTTCTTCCAAACTTACATGAGTTGAATCATCGGTCCCACTTCTTTTGCTGGATCTCGGGGGTGGTTTGTTTACATCCGACGATTTAACCTCACTTTCACAGATGCCACACTTCCAAGCGGATTTTCTCAAGTGAAAACCCCTCATATCAAGACCCCAACACTTTCCGTGAAAATACTTCAAACAAACCGTACACTGAACAACATTTCGAATATCCTCGAACGGTAATTGACACTTGAAACAGTTATTGTCAGGATCGCCATCAAAAACGCTACTGTTCGCCGCCATTGCGTTTTCAGTTTTTTTTTTTTTTTTTAAATATAATTTATTTTCGTGAAACCCAGTTGTCTTCGAAAATAATAACTCAAGAAGATAAAAATCATGTATATTTTAAATGGAACACTTCGAACGCATAGTACAGAGGAAATGGGTAGCGAAAATTGATATAGTTGGACATTCTAATTGATCTCAAAATGTTTGTTTTATTATTTGAAAACAAATGAAACAGTCGGCAGCAATAGGCTACTATTCTAACATTGGGTGAATAAGAATAACCATGGTGGATACATTTTAAAATGAATATTCCAGATCTTGTGGGTATTATCACCATGTAATAGTAAAAAAAAGTAAAAACGCCATAAAAACAACTTTCTCCAAACCATTCATCATTAAAATAGTGTTTAGAAAGTTTTGATTGAAAACGTATCTATTTCGAAATTTGGGTTAAATATAAATACATATTTTAAAACCAGGAACAAAAGCTCAAAAAAAATATAAGCGTTTGAAATTGCCGCAGAAATATAGCTGCGACAGAAACCTGCAGATGTCGCTGTATGCTGATGTACATTTCTGTTTTACCATATCCTGTCATGTGGTTTATGTGGTTATCCAAACAACCATTGTAGGGCGCCACTTGCTAACGACAAAACTCTCCAACAATCTTTATCATTGCAGTTTCCATCATATTGTAGGTGTGATGTGGATACTGATACATAGGTGAATTACCTATCAAGTTATAGAATACGATTACCCACTATGAAGTATGTCTAAAGATCTATGCGAAGTTTAGAATTCTTGATTTGCAAAACAATTTTGCATTTCAGAATGTAGGCAAGGTATAAATGAGGCAAATTTCTGTCATTGAGACAAGAAGGAGTTGACGTGAGCTGTCGCTACTTGTTGTTTATTATACTAAGCTCCGTTTTTTTTTTAAATGTCCAACATACGTCAATTTTAGTGTTGAAGTATTGGCACTACTGATACTAATAACGTACTCGAAAAATGAAATGATCTGCATCGTATGTGTACCAGGTGAACCGAAAGGCTTTATAGTAATAATTTTATTTAGGGTTTTCCAACAATTTCAACAATAAACTTTTATAAATATGAAGGAATGGCTGTGTTGCTCATCTCAGAATAGCAGGAAGGAAAGGGGTTGTAGTACTCTGAGCAAGTTTATTTAATAATAGCTGGCAAAGCGCTTTCGGCTAATACGACATCTTCAGTGCCCCAATAGTCAGTGTAATGTGCAGGTGACCTTATTCAACATCAAAATTGTGATTAGCATCTGAGCCCCTTTTTCAAAGGTGTTTGTCGGTCAGACATAATGGTCCGTTATGGTTCAAAAATTAGTTAAATTGGTATGGTCAATTGATCAAAGCGGGTTAGTTGATCAATTGACCATACCAATTAAACTAATTTTTGAACCATAACGGACCATTATGTCTGACCGACAAACACCTTTGAAAAAGGGGCTCAGATGCTAATCACAATTTTGATGTTGAATAAGGTCACCTGCACATTACACTGACTATTGGGGCACTGAAGATGGCGTATTGGCCGAAAGCGCTTTGCCAGCTATTATTAAATAAACTTGCTCAGAGTACTACAACTTCTTTCCTTCCTGCTATAAACTTTTATTTTTTTTTCGCTTGAAATGTAATATCGCCCCCTTAGTGCAACAACTAGATAACTTGAAATTCATAGTTTTGAGAAAATTCACTTTAACGATTCGAAACGCAAAAAAATACACCCGTGGACTGATCAAACAGGCTTGATATCTATACAATACATATGTTTCATATCAATTAAAGATTTGCTAATTTTGGACCCATGAGGTTTTATATCTTTGGTCAAAAACTTGAGATATATCTAGTTGTTGTTGGAGATCTAGTCTTAGAAATAAAATTATGTATTTATAACCACTCCCAATTAAACCCAAATCACCTACTAAATACAACTTTATTTGGAAAGAAAAATTAACATACATTAGGAAGTTTAAATAAAACCTAGAAAATTGCTCACTCAAGACCACTTGAATGTCAGTAACACTGATGTAATTTTCGGAAATCTCCATGTTTTGAGACTTTTTACATTGATCCCTTTGAAGTGGGAGATTTTCAAAAAATGCCTTATACATAGGTACTATGGAAAAGCTGGAAAATAAGGTCGTCATATTTTTCTTTTATAAGAGGTAGTTGATACAGACTCTAGGTTATTGTTTCTAGTGGATATACGACATTTTTATATCAACACTGTTTAAAAAGCACCGTAAAACAATTTAGCAACACAGATATGTACCTGTTGTTTCGAGAACACTACTAGATATCTCATATAAAAACCAAAAAAAAGTACCGGCTGGAAACTCAATAACCCCAGTGCTACAACCAGATATCTCAAGATGTCTAGTAATAGAATGTACATCTTGAAAGTTGTCTATTTGTGATCACTCTTTAAATGAGTTTGGTTGCTCGTACGAGATATCTAGTTGCTGCATCAAAAAGAGCATACTGTATAGGTCAGATTTAGCTGGATAACTCAGAATACGTAAATTTCGAGTTATCTAGTTGTTGCACTAAGGGGACGATATAATACCGAGTAAAGAAACATGCATTCAGTGATATTATAATGTATTAGTTAGAATAATTTGATGTATGATTGTTGCAATTAAACATTCTGCCGCCTCTCCACAATTAATGGACGAACGTAGAGACATCATGCCTTCGTTTTGGCCTCTTTGTTTGTCCGCTTTCTGGTTTCGTCACTTCTCTCTTTTCCTGATGATCAGTTTCACTGCACGCCATCCAAGGCTATCGTCGTAATACTGGCTGATGAAAGCTACGCCATATACCGTTTCATGGAGACGATCTTTGAGGTCCATTTCTTCTTGTATCAACTCTCCAAAGCTATCTGTTTGCCTGATCGGTGGCTCGGTATGGAGGTTTTTTGTTTGATCAGGCTGCCATTGAAGATGATGGACACTGTTTTGGGGTAACGAGTAACTGCCTATAACAGTAACGGCTCCGCTTCTTTTGTGGTTTCAAGACGTTTGGCTTTGTCTGGATGATGCATTCTTGGAGTATTTGGATTTTTTCGGTTATATTCAATACCACATCTTCATCTTCATCAATTTTCGTATGGAGACAGGAGAGCAGACGAGCCTTCGCGGATGGAGTGAGTACACTGATGGAGCTCACTTTCTTGAAGCTGAAAATATAATTGAGTGTCATGATCGTTCTTCAGGGCCTCCTGTCATAAATTTTCCAGGTGTTTTCCCAAATGTTTTTGGACGTAGGATTCTGGTTTGTGAGTCTTTTTTGCTATTGTTCATCGTCACATCTTCTTGTTCTAGTGCAAGGCGGTCGAGCTGGTTCTTGTCTGCCATTGTGTTTGACTGGTAGCTTTATTGAGAATCAACTTGATCTGGATGACAAGAGAGCCTCTATGGACTGTCCTTGTATGGATGGTTGAACAGCGAGCCTTTGTGGACTGGGGCCCTTGGTGAGGAGGAAGACGTATTCATGTGATATCACCACAGAGTGTCTGCTTTCTCGAATTTGATTCGCGATGTTATGATATTGAACGATATTTAAACAATTATATAGATAATTTTAGTTAGCCGAACTTCTCCCAGGAAAAATGTGATTCATTATGATAAGACGTACAGCTATGCGGTATAACGTGTCAACCTTTCAACTAACAATTATCTGTTTTATAAATGCCCTAAGAACGTTAACGCAGAACTATTTTTATAAAACAACAGTGTCGCTAAAAACGTTTATACAAAGCTTATAAACACAAAATAGGCGCACTTTTGTGCAGCAATTTGATTGCTTGATTTGTTTTAATATGGCTTCCAAAGCTTTCATCGGACAGTTTTATGAACATCTACGGAATAATTATAAAACGTGTACAGTGTAACAATTTTATCATAAAAAGGTTTTATAAAAAATGTGTTATTATATCATGGGTAGCTTTTTTTGTTTTGACCAACATCATAAAAGTATAGTTTTATTTTGATGGTCCTCAACATAACAAAAAAGCTAAATATCGCATGTTTTTTGACAAATGAAATATGTCTGACCTCAGCCATAATTGAATTCAGTTCTGATACTGTTCATCCAATACCAGAATGAAAAAAAGTCGATTTGCAATCTGAGGGTTGATATTTTACTTCCGAAGAAATGTTTCTGTATAATATATGTGATAACGGGGTGTTAATTAATTGAATGCCGATACTTAAGGGTGATAATCCTTGGATGATTTTAAGACAAGAAGTTCATATGAACATAGGTCCGCAAGAGCTTAATTTTCAAGATACAGGGTGTTGAAATATTAAAAAATAAATGATTTTTTTATAAAATGATAGGTAAAATAAGTCAAATCTCACAATTCCATAAATTTGTTTAATGAAGGACAAATTAACATTAAACAAATTTATGGAATTGTGAGATTTGACTTATTTTACCTATCATTTTACTATGAACTCACATACGTCATCACCTCGCTTATTGATTTTTTTATAATTACTTTGATACTATTCCAGAAATCTTTATGAAATATGGTACACGTCTTCTAGGCTTCAATATGCATTTTGTGATGTACAAACAATTTCATTCTTTTCACCAGTGGCGTCCGTACGGGCTTTGCACTCAATATTTTTGGAGAAAAAACTTGTACGCCACTGCTTCCTTCCAAAATAAAAACTATTTGCAAAATCTCTATTTATTTCTGAGCCAATTTGTTCTCTTGATTTTTTTCCGTCCGGTGCATGGTTTTCGCTTAAAAAAATAAAACCTACTTAATTACATTGACACCCTGCTGTGTCATCCAATATTTTTAAATCAGTGGCGCCCTCTCTAACATTCCCATGCATTTTGATGCATAGAAGACGTGTACCAAATTTCAAAAAGATATCTGGAATAGTATCAAAGTGATGATAAAAAAAAGATTTTTTTTTTAAATTTCAACACCCTGTATCTTAAAATCTATGCTCTTGAGGACCTATGTCCATATGAACTTTTTGTCTTAAAATCATCCAAGGATTATCACCCTCAAGTATCGGCATTCAATTAATAAACACCCTGTATAGTGACAAAATTTCAAGCGCCACAAATATATAAATCATCAAGAGAAAAGTCCAAAAATATAATTCTTTGTTTTTTTTTCTATTGGGCCTATACTAGATACTAAATAGTTTCATTGGTTAAATGATTCTTTGTAACACTTTGGATAATGACCGACTCACTGGGCAGTGAAGACAATAAAAAATATGCCTTCCATGTTATACAATACTTTCATTATCTTGAGGATTTTTATAAAATGTTTCTACTCTTTGAGAAATTTGTATGAAATATGTATTTAAATTATAGGTATCGTATTTTGGCTTGGACATCCAAAAGCATTTCTTAAAACCGAGTTAAGAAATGCTTTTGAATCCCCATGCACGAAAATGTTTTTGTTTCATAATTATCAAATGAAGCTTTTACTATCACAGTGTTCATGAAATGTGCTGCATTTATGAAAATGAAGTATTTTTTGATTGATTGATAGTTATATAGGAGACCGTTTTTAAATGTAACATCTGAGATCAATAATATGCAGCAGCAGCAATATCACAAAACAAACTTAATAAAATAGTTTTATAAATATGTCGCATACCTCTAATAAAACAATTTTATCGAAGTTCGCAAAAGAATGACCTAGTATCAGATAATAACAGTATTAATATATTATAAAACAAATATGTTCGATAAGCAAAAATGTATCAAATCTGTTGTGTGAACTTTTATAGAACAATATCAAAATTTGTCGTGAAACCATGTAAAACTGTTTTCTATTTTTGCTCCAATGATGTTCTTACGAGTAGGTACACATTATTGGGCAAAATCTTTATCAAGAGCTGAATATTTCACTTGCAATGTTTATAAAACAAACATGGTGTTGGAAAAGCAGTAATAAAGCATCAGTTATAAAACAAAATAGCACAAATAATTGAAAAGTATAAAAGAACTGTGCTAGTTGGGCAGAAATAAAAAATATCAAGGATATGACTCTTTTGTCCAGTCGTGCCTTATTAATTTTTCTGTATGGTTAACACAATTATTCCACATATCTATACTGAATTTGGATAATGACTCTGACCACACTGTTAAAACTTTATCACTACCGACTAATTTGGAATTTGTAATGTTCTTGTTGTAATAAGTCTTAAAAAATGCCCAAACCATTTCAATAGGGTTATACTGACAATGATATGGGGGAAGTCGAAGAACTTCATAGCCTTGCGACTGAAGAAACTCGTCGACTACGTACTTTTTACCACAAGAATTTTTAGCCAAAGGCTCTGCCAAATTCCACAATTGCATTTTGGTACAATCGGGACTACATTCAATTTTATGTTTTTCCAAGAATGCGGAACGGGTCGATTTGTTTGAAAATTGTGTAACCGGTTTTTCCAAATGTACTGAGTGGTATGGCGCATTATCCATCACAATGACACATTTTTCTTTAATTTTGCCCAGATCCGGAATTAATTTATTGTTAACCCAGTCCATAAGATGTCTCCATTTATTGTTTTATGATAATCCCTTTCATTATTTTTACTAGAAAAAAGTAACCCGAATTTGGAAGAAACCCGCCCCTGTACCCACATGTAAAATTGTGCACCTTTCGCCCTCGCTGCAAATTTTGATATCAGTCATCCTAAGATCATCTTCTCTCACCATTCCTTCCATTCCGGTAGATCCACGTCTCGTCCAAAAAAATAAAAACCACGTTTTCACTAAGATTTTCATATTCCAAATATTTTCGCAAAAAAGTAATTTTTGAACGTTTTATATGGCTTTTTTCGCCTGAAACTTTCCGTCCATCGATTTTTTTGAATTTAAAACCCATATCCCTTATAATTTTGTGCAGAAGACTTCTCGATCCATCAAAATCAACTACTTCCCGCACGTGACCTAATATATCTGATATCTGACAAACGAAAATGTTTCCCCCCTTCCAAACTTTTAAAAATAAATCTCCCAATGGACAATTTGCATACATTTTCAAATGACTTGAAATTTTATATACGTTTTCTAGACATTAATTGAAAGTCACCAGCGAAAAAAATTTTCCGAAATACCCAAAAATATATTAAATAAATGAAAAAGAAGACGTGAATTTCACTGCATGATCGCAAACGGGGTGGGGCCATATTACCCTCCCGAGAGAGAGAGAGTCATCTCAGTCAATACGTCAGACGGAGATAGATAGTGTATTCTGTGACGTAGTGGATGTTGATTGGCGCTCTTTAATCGGTGATTACTAAATCAATAGAGGTCGTAGGTTGATTTTTTAAACATCAATGGCATCAGTACTTACTAATCCTTATATTTGTCATAATTCCAAAAAATGTGTAAATTGTCCATTTCCTCCCTTAAAAAAATGTGGTTGAACCATGGCCCTTCTTTTTTCTTCCCCTTTTCACGATTTTTTTCTCTGCGGTTGTTTCCTTTTCTTCAAGAACTTTTGAAATAGTCTTCTGATGAATCTAGAAAATGATATAATTATTATGATCTGTAATATTAACATAACATTATGTATTTCTATAGTGCCTAGACATTATTCGAACTAATGAGATTTAGTAATGGCTCACGGCTCTATTATGGAATGAAAATCAATGACAAAAAACATCAAAAAGAAGTATTAAAACAATAGGTATTACTCGTTCTCCAATAAATATTACCTTGAATGTTCTTGATAATCCTATCTATGCAGTCGTTCCGGTCCTCGCATATATCTCCAAACGCCCGATACGCAATGTAAATCGCAGCTTTTATCTCTGCAGATAAATGTTTTTCGTACGGCATGACAAAATTTCATTAAATTTTGACATATCATAGTCAAGGTGCAGTTCGGTGTTCGGTAAATTCTTACCCTGTCCTCCTTTTCCATTTCAAATTGTGAGTAATCTATACAAGATTGCCAACCTTTAACCTCCAATTTAAGCACATGTCAGGCATTTGAAAAAAAAAACAGACTGTATGGTCCGGCCAACATACTGACTTCGGCCGGCTACGGCTTCTTCACCGAATTTACTGACTCCGGCAATCCGGCTTGCTTGGTCGACAGTAGATAGAAACATTCATCTTTATCATTTCTCATGAATTCTTAAAAAATATGAAAATTAACTTTTCTGTGCATTTCTCGGAGTCAATCTATTCCGTTTGTCTTCATATGTTTCCAGCTTCAGAAAATGTTCTCTCGCTATAAAAGCTACAGACTGGGAGGCAACAGATTTGGGAATCCATTTTTTTGTTGTTTCCAAAACATAATTTGGTTCTTTCTCTCTCTTGATTATAAGGGAATCTTCAAATATAAGATACCTTGCTGATGGGAGATCAATGCTTCAGAGCTTCATAAGAAGTGTCATCGTTTTGTTGTAGGTTACCCCTGAACTACTTCCATAGAGAAATCAAAAATTGATAATTTTTGTCGTTTTTGACGAGGAGGGCGTCTACCACTTCAACAAATTGACACCTCCGGCCGGAGGCAGTAGTTTTGGCTCCGGTTTTCAAGCCGAAGTTTCTGACTCCGGCCTCCGTTGCAACATTAATTTTTGACTAATGATGTTTGACGATCGGGGCTTGACCATCGCTGTTTGTTTGTCGTGATGTCGAGCTTTTATAACTCAACTTATCGTTTATCGTTCTTGCATAGCCTTGATTCCAATTCAAGAAATGTATACAGTGTATCCCCGGATCGACGCATGAATAGGACAAAAAGAATAAAAATTTTTGAATTGAAATTTCATCTTCTTGGGTTTAGCCCCGCTTGGATGGAAACTTATTTGTGTCACACGATACACTCACAACGGAATGTATCGTCCGGCCGAGGTAAACTTTTGTTTTTCTTATGGGCGTCATATTGAATTTTTCTATTTTCAGAAATTCGCAATAAAAAATGCTCTTGAAAAATAATCTCCGTTATTCTTATAGATAAAAAGTTGCGGTTTTCGCGACAGTGTGCTACTTTTTCGTGAAACTGAAGATGCCGTTAACAAAATTTTCATAGCCCTTTTCGTTTTCAAGATACAGGGCTAAACTGAAAATGTTGCATTTTAAGGTACCCCTCGTATCTAAACTATCAGATAAGTTATGGAAAATGTGAAAACTGTTTCATATATAACTTTTCCCGTAGAACTTGATTCTGCCTTCGGAATTAGTATACAGGGTCAGGTCAAAAAGTTATCGGACCCAACTTTATTTTTTTAAATGGAACACCCTGTATATTTATAGTCCATAAGATTTGTCTTTTCTTTACCTTTTCAAAAATATATAAGAGTATGCACTTTAAAAAAAAAAAAATTTTTAGCCTATAACTTTTTGACCTGACCCTGTTTACAAATTCCGAAGGCAGAATCGAGTTCCACGGGAAAAGTATATAACTTTTTTACCATTGTTTGGGAGACACCCTGTATTTTTATTTTTTCTCAAAACTTTGACACCCTGTAATTCGGAAAGAAAGCATTTTTCTGGCATAATTTTATTTGAAGAAATTTCTCATTTTCTTGCATTCTATACAGTGTTAAAAGGAAAGTACTGATTTGAAAATCACTCTGTATAAAATCACTTTTTCAAAATGTCTGGATACATTCAAAATGCTATATTAATATGAAATCTTCAAATATTTCAATAAACCAAATATTCGGATTTTATTTTTATTATTTTTTCCAGGTAAATACAACCTAGATGGTGTCAAAGCTCTTCAGTGGGGTAGAACCCATGAAAAAGATACCAGATTGAATATTCGACCGACGTGAGTATGGCTCACAAATTTAGGACTTCTTGCTGCTAGCCGTGATGGATTAATAGATGAGGAAGAAGCCATCGTTGAAGTGAAATGTCCATATTTTTAAAGAAATCATCAATTGTCCGAAAAATTGAGGAATAACTATTACGTGATTCATCATGACAGCCAGGGAAACCTACTGTTAAATAACAGCCATAATTATTACCATCAGATTCAAGGCATTTTGCATATTTCTGAAAAAAAGTGTTATTTATCTATCTGAACAGAAACCCTAGTAACAACTATAGAAATTGATGATTCAAGGCAGCAGAATCTTAAACTGCTGGACAAATTTTATGTCGAACTAGAGCCATGGAAGAGAAGTTTTTAGAATCTTCCAGAGCTATGGAAAAAATCAAGGAACAACTGGCGGATAACTACAACTGTTTGAAGGCTCATGTATCAGAGGAAATCGGAAATCTGGAGAAACAACTCAGAAAGACTGCAAAGGCTCTGGAAGACGAAATCGACGAAGTGAGAAGGCAGTAATCATGAAACAACCAGACGTCACAATCCAGCCGAGCAAAGGTGCTAGTGCTAAAATGGAGTCTGATACCGTCCGAGTTCACATGAAAGCCCCCCAGTTTGATGGCAAGCTGTCATGGAACAACTATCATCGTCAGTTCGAGGCAGCAGCAAGGGCAAATGGATGGACCGGAACTGAAAAAGCCCTGGCATTCACTTTGCCACTTCGTGGGGAGGCAACGGAAATCCTGCAGACGCTAAACACACAAGAGCAGGAAAACTACGATGTTCTGGTCAAGCATTAATTTGGAGCTGCGATATGGACAAACTCACTTGGAGCACGTCTATCACTCTCAGCTGAAGAACCGCTCTCAGAAGACAACGGGAGCCTGCAGGAGTTTCAAGCTGATGTAGCTCGCCTTGCACGACTGGCTTAACTAACCACGCCAGAGAACGTTATGAAGAGGCTTGCAGTTCAAGCCTTTTTGGATGGACTTCGACACCATGAGATAAGGCAGTCCTTAATACTTCATCGCCCTGACAGACTGGTGGATGCGCTGGCAACAGCCCTGGAGTTTGAAGCGGCTAAGCATTTCCGTCAAGCTTCCTGCGCGCGTACGAAGGATGTAGGAACAAGATCTCGCGGAGGAAGATTCCTTCAACGCAAATGTGAGGAGAGTCGTCAAGGAAATGGAGGCGTCCAAGCGAAGGGAGCTACGATGCTGGAATCGTGGAGAGCTTGGGCACATTCGTAGCCGATGCAAGAAGGAGAGACGGGCACCTTCTTCGACGTCGGAAAACTAGGAAGGGGCGATGCGAAGGGGCAATCGTCGACCTGTAACCAGTATGCCCCAAGGAAAACCGCCATAGTTGCATCTTTAGGACCCAAAAAGAACAGCGTGTTTGTAGATGGCTTGATCAATGGAGAACATCGCACCATGCGGCTGGATACAGGTGCGAGGAAGACGATCATCAGGCCCGATATTGTTACAACACCGACAATGATCAGACCAACTAAGTGGCGACTACGAACTGCAACAGAGGAGACCTGGCAAGAATGCATGGTGAAGTGGAAGCGACAATGACTCTGGGAAGCACCAGCTTCGAACATCCAATGCTGGTTGCTGACATTGAAGAAGAAATCAATGGACATCATGAACTTCCAAGGCTTCCAATTGGATTTCAGGCATGGCACCTCGAGAATCAACAACGAAGAGGTGATTCTACTTGGGAAAGAGGAGGTGATGGTTCGTGTACTGCTAGCTGGGGACGCTGCGATTCCAGAGAAGAGGGAGATGATCCTGTTGGTTCGTCTGGATGGAAAAGTCATAGAAGGAAGCACCGTTATGTTTGAGCCTAGACTACACGACTCCAAAATAGGCCGAGGAATTGCTTGTGGAAAGAGCCTTGTACAAGTGAAGAGGACTGTGCCTATCAGAGTGATGAGCGTCAACTATCACTCAGTAAGCTTGGTGACGGGAACGCCGTCAATTTTCTCCGTGGTGCGACAGCTGTGCAAGACTGAAGCGACTTCTCCTGAGCTCACTGGAGAAATGGAGATGTTAGTTGCCACCTCTTCGAAGGACCTGGATAAAAGACAAAAACCGCGATTGAGAGGCTTGTCTAGACAATTTATTGACATCTTTGACAACGGAACGTGGGAAAAGGGTCGGACAAGCGTGGTACAGCACAAAATTAACACCGAAGGTGCACGACACATCCGTCAAACGGCTAGGAGACTACCTTTGGCGAAGAAGGAAGAGGCGGACAAGATAATCTAGGACATGGAGAAAGGCGGTATCATCGAACCTTCCAGTAGTCCGTGGTCATCGCCAGTTGTGCTAGTTAAGAGAAAGGACGGTTCAACTCGGTTCTGTGTGGACTATCGTCAGCTTAACAACGTGACGAAAAAGGACAGCTACCCGCTACCACGGATCAACGACACTTTGGACACCTTGGCTGGATCAAAGATCTTCTCAACCCTCGACCTGAAAAGCGGATATTGACAGGTGGAGATGACTCCAGAATATCGGGAGAAAACTGCTTTTAGCGTTGGAGCTGGGCTGTGGCAGTTAACTGTAATGCCATTTGGATTATGCAACGCACCTGCTACGTTCGAAAGGCTAATGGGCTCAATGGGTTATCATGATCAACATGCCTGGTGTACCTTGACGACATAATCGTGGTTGGCAAATCATTTGAAAACCACCTGAAGAACTTGGAGGAGGTATTCCGGAGACTAACTTACTAATCCGGAGTGAAGTTCAATACCTAGGTCATATCGTATCGGCGGAGAGAGTAGCCGTCGACCAGCAAAAGGTAAAGGCAGTTGAGGAGTGGCCAAAGGACATTCACGAACTACGAAGTTTCCTGAGTTTGTGTACCTACTACCGGCGGTATGTCCAAGGATTTACCAATATTGCTCGGCCTCTCCATGAGCTCACTGAAAACCAAAGACGATTCCAAGGGGACAAAGATTGCCAGGAAGCTTTCGACACGTTAAAAAGAGCACTTTCCAGCGCACCCACCCTAGGCTATCCACTACCTGAAGTTTTGTTCTTGACACGAATGCAAGCAACGTAGGACTTGGTGCCGTGCTGTCCCAGATTCCCCTCATAAAAGGGTCATCGGTTACCTCAGCAAAACTTTGTCAAACCCTGAAAGGAAGTACTGCGTTACAAGAAGAGAGCTGCTGGTAGTAGTCAAAGGCGTAGAGCACTTCTACAAGTACCTCTACGGAAGAAAGTTTCTGCTGAGAACCGATCATGCTGCACTCAAGAGGCTTCTACAATTCAAGAACCCGGAAGGTCAAGTGGCTCGTTGGATCGAGAGACTCCAGGAGTTCAATTTCGATACTGAACATCGAGCTGGATCAAGCCACAAGAATGCTGATGCCTTGTCCAGAAGACCTTGCCCAGAGCTCTGTGAGCACTGCCATGGAGCTGACGAGAAGGAAGCCAGCATGTGCAGAACAACTGTGGTAAACGGCT
The DNA here is from genome assembly GCA_958502075.1 of Orchestes rusci. Taxonomy (NCBI): domain Eukaryota; kingdom Metazoa; phylum Arthropoda; class Insecta; order Coleoptera; family Curculionidae; genus Orchestes; species Orchestes rusci. The sequence goes on along the minus strand of OY293303.1, from coordinate 45,691,847 downwards.
TCTGGCAATCTGACGCACTTCGTGAAGACCAGGAAAAAGATCCAGATCTGAAGCTTGTCATCGGATGGAAACAGGCAGGCCAACGAACAACCTGGCAAGTGGTCGCGCGATTCTCGACCACCGTGAAGTCCTACTGGGCTCAATGGGACTCGATGGTTCTTGATGACGGCATCCTGAAGAGGCTGGTGAAGAATCTGGATGGCACGGAAGATCGGAGGCAATTAGTCGTTCCTGGAAACAGACAGGCAGAGGTAATGAAGGAGGTCCATGATGACATCACGGGTGGACATCTGGGTGTAACCAAGACGCTGGGAAAGCTGCGAGAACGGTTTTACTGGGTCAATTGCCAGGCCGACGTGCGGGAGTGGTGCAGGAAATGTGCCGTTTGTGCTGCAAGTAATGGACCACAGAGACGCCCAAAAGCTCCTATGCGCCAGTACAATATTGGGAGTCCGTTTGAGAGGATCGCTATAGATGTGGCTGGACCGTTTCCCGAGTCAGGCAAAGGAAAAAAATATATCCTGGTCGCGATGGACTACTTCAGCAAGTGGGTCGAAGCGTATGCCTTGCCAAACCAAGAATCGGCTACCGTAGCTGATGTCCTGATTAGAATGGATCTGCCGTTTTGGTGTTCCACTGCAGCTGCATTCAGACCAGGGCAGGAACTTTGAATCGGTGGTATTCCAGAACGTCTGCGATGTCTTGAAAATCAAGAAGACCAGAACGACGGCGTTACACCCTCAATCGGATGGCATGGTGGAGCGAATGAACAGGACCATCAACCGTCACTTGGCCAAGGTTGTCTCTGACCATCAAAGAGACTGGGACAAACACCTCCACCTATTCCTCCTGGCATACCGATCTGCAGTTCACGAATCGACAGGCGAAACCCCAGCAAGGATCATCATGTGACGTGAACTCCGGCTGCCCTGCGACCTGAAGTTTGGATGTCTACCCAGTGAAGATGTCGCTCGGAAAGACTACGCAAGCGATCTTCGCAGAAAGATAGACGACATACATCAACGGGTCCGTTTGAACATCCAGAGTGCCAGCGACCTAATGTATGAGACCAATGACGTGAACGCCGAGGAAGGCGGTTTCCAGGTTGGGGATTTGGTTTGGCAGCACAACCCACAGAGGCGACGCCGACGTGGCTTCTACCCAAAACTGCGAGGTCCGTATGAGATTGTGGAGTGAATCAATGACGTCGTATACCGGATAAAGAAATCACCACGAGGAAAGCCGAGGGTGGTTCATTTCATCCGTTTAGCTCGGTATGCTGGGAACCATGACGATCAGGACGCTGAAGTGAGACAGATCAGGTCACCCGAGGAAGACATGTCACTGGAAACGTTCATGTCTCTACACTCCAATGGGCAGAAAGTCCAGAATGGCGTTGTCCAAGAAAGGCAGCTGGATTTGTTCGAAGCACCGGCCGAATACTCGTTGGCTCACTGAAGACCTTAGTATGAGGAGTGGACTTGCTGCAGCTTTAAAACGAAAATTCGGACGATTGGACCATCTGCGACGACAAAAGCCACAGTGATATCTGGAAACCCTTAGTCATCTTCGAGACTTGATGCAGTCACAGGACCTGACTCATTTGGCAATCCCAAAGATGACCAATGACCGAGTGGATTGGCGATTGGTGAGAAGCATGCTGGAGGTGATCTTCAAGGGGAGTGGAATCGACATCCTGGTGTGCTGCTATCCCTCCCGGAGGACGAACCAAAGGTCAGTGAACCGTTATTTCCACCAAACATCACACTGCCGGTTTGGGGACAGTTGCCGATACCGACATGAGGGCAATTCGGGATGAATTGCCTTAAGAAGAGGGCAATGTGACGAAACATGTGTTTAGCACATGGGGAATACGGCGCATTCACCACTAAGCGTAGAATCGTTTGGCTTCTGGTACATTCTAGCGAAACTAGATGGCGTCGAAAATTCTACGCTTTTCTACGGATCACGAGAATGTTCTTTCAATCCTTGCGAGGGTATATGATGAGATCTGCCATTTGGAGTTAGGGCAGTTCAGATTTTGATCGCGAAACTTCAATAACCTCTGATTGTGAACATACATATTTGTGGAATTGTGAACCGTGTGTGTTTGTGGTTGGGGTTGATTATCGTATATACACGGGTAAGGTACGGACTGTCGGACCCGGTAAAATGGATTTAGCAATTACAGGGTTTCTCTTATTTTCCCTATTTGATTTTGAACACCCCAAGAACCTAAACTTGTGAAATACCACATTGTATGTTCACATCAATAAGGAAGGTGAGCCTAATTTTTGTTCCAGGTGGCCAATAGTGAAGCTGAGCTCCGTGAAACAGTCAATGAATTATTTGTTATTGTTACAAATAGATCCTGACAATAATTATTGTTGGAAGTGAATTTTATTCCACATACGTATGCGCATTTATTTGCCTCGTTTGATAAGGCTAGCGTTTAATGACGTTTGTGCTCGACTTTATGGCACGAATAAAGTCGGCCGTATTTTATTAATTTCGGCGTTCTTTTGACAAGTTTGGCGTGGTTTTTATTTATTCATAGTTTTCTTGCAATGCATATGTTTCTCTGTAGGTATGCCGTCGATATCTCAAAATGAGTTCAATGAATGAACTAAAACTAAAGGATGATGTACAGGGTGGCCAACTAAGAATGCGAGGTACTGTATCTCGGAAACTATACATCGTAGAGACTTGCGGCAAAAAATTTTATTACTAAAACGGCCAGGAGAAAAACCTGGAAAATATTCTCAAGTTTCTAAAATGGTCGCTAGGGGGCGTAACAACCAACACCAAGTTGAAAAATATGATTTTTATGGAATTTTGTCTAGTGAAAATATATCGATGAGCTCATTTTCGGATTAACTGACTATTTTCCTACACTTTGTCTTGAACGTTTTTTTCTATCTATCATAATAAAGTGGTGGGGGAAGTTCTATTGTTTTTTTAAACAAACGGAGATTTCTCCCGTTTCGCTTGACCGATTTAAACGAGCTTGGGCTCATATGAAAGAGAATAGTCTGCGCTATAAAATGCTCATTTGCTTTCTAATTTGTAACATTCGCCGTCGCCGCTAGATGGCGTTAACTGAAATGGTAGCATACTTTTGAGTTTTTTCCAAAAAAATCAAACGTAATGGTATATCCATTTTCATATATTTTAAAAGAGGACACATTTTCCTATAAAAAAAATTAAAAAAAAAACAAAAAAAAAACAAAAAAAAGCAAAAAAAACATTAATTTTTTTGTTTTTTTTTAAAGGAAAATGTATCCCCTTTTAAAATATATAAAAATGAATATACCATTACATTTGATTTTTTTGGAAAAAACTCAAAAACATGCTACCATTTCAGTTAACGCCATCTCCATCTAGCCGCGACGGCGAAGGTCAAAAATTCAAAACCAAAAAAGTTTTTGAAGTGCAGATCATGCTCTTTCATATGAGCCCAAGCTCGTTTAAATCGGTCAAGCGAAACGGGAGAAATCTCCGTTAGTTTAAAAAAACAATTGAACTTCCCCCACCACTTTATTATGATAGATAGAAAAAAACGTTTTCGACAAAAAGTGTAGGTAAATAGTCAGTAAATCCGAAAATGAGCTCATCGATATATTTTCATTGGACAAAATTCCATAAAAATCAAATTTTTCTACTTGGTGTTGGTTGTTACGCCCCCTAGCGACCATTTCAGAAACTTGAGGATATTTTCCAGGTTTTTCTCTTGGCCGTTTTAGTCATAACATTTTTTGCCGCAAGCCTCTACGATAAATAGTTTCCGAGAAACGGTACCTCGCATTCTTAGTTGGCCACCCGGTACATAGCTCCTCCGTGATTTTATCAATAATATATGTATGTAAATTCAATTATTCAAAATGTGAAATTTTGTAGTACATAACGCCATCTATCGGCAGAATATGTCAATCTTAGGATGGAAATCCCATCAATCTAATGAACGACTTCTACCATTTGGTCGCCATAGTGTCTACAACGAGTTCGTGGATAATCCTCCCGGGAAAGCAAAAAAGGATAATCTTGAAACTGTTTCCTCAATCTGACCATAAAAAAAAGCTAGACGCGAACTCGCTTGAAACTGTTCTCTTCAGTCTGTTTTAGACCCATAGCCATACTGATGAGTCCTAGTAGGACGAAACGTATATGGATTGGTCATGGTTAGACTGAGGAAACAGTTTCAAGATTTTCCTTTTTTTTATTATTCAAAATCCTAATGATGGAGTAAAACCCAAAAACATATCTTTATTCTGACCAAAAAATGCTCATAAGTGAGGACCTCGAAGAATCATGTGATTCTTCAATAGAGTGTTGTGTTCCGCTGGTTTGTGAACCTCTATGGATTGAAACATCTTCTTTTGAGAAGCACTTATTTATTAAGACTGGTTAATCAAGAGGGTTACTTTCTAGAATACAGAATTAACCTAGAAAACAGTTTGGACACTAAGTTAGAAAGCATCCCCTCCAGGTACCGCTGTAAGCTTGGGATCTGGTTCGTATTTGGTTTTATGATAATACCATTTCATAATAAGACTATACTAATGTTTGTTTGAATAGGGTACAACTCGGGGTACAATAATGATTACAATTTGGTTCCAATATACATCATGTCTGAGTTAATACAAATCATTTTATGGTTTAAATGGAAAGCGACTTGGAATAGAGACCTGATGTAATAAAGATATTATGGTCAAAATAGAAAAGGTTTAGTTTGTGTCGCCGGCTTACAATAACTATTATAATTCATGGAGTGTTCTGTCCATTTTTGGGATTCGGTTGAAAAAAAAAGGGGGGGGGTTTGAAAGTCTTGGTTTTCCCAAAAAACTTTTTTTTATTGATTAAATTGAGCTACCGGTTTCGCAGCATGACACTGCATCATCAGGCTTCAAAGACTAAAATAACCGAAAAGGAGGTTGTAGAAAATATATGAAAGGAAAACAGTGCCTGGACAAAAGAAACAAAATGGCGATACATAAAAACATAAAAAATCATAAAAATAGGTACTTACATTGTTATACATAAACGAGTTGTCAGAACATGAATGAACAGGACATACCCCAGGGTAACACATAGATGTAACATGACATAACATACTGAAACTTATACAATTGACAAAAAATTTTTTCAATGGAACATCATCCTCTGTTATTTGACTGTAACTCTGTGTGTCACACCTGTTCCTGATTGCGCCAACATCTTTCGTTTTTGAGCTTGAATAGTACCAATGTGGTGAGGTACGACTAGAATAAGAGTTACCATCTTTTATTTTTCTGTGTATTGTCGGTAAATGACACTAGGCATTTCACTTTGTATAATTTAATGTTATAAAAAAATTGCAATCCTCTCGGACTCCATCAGTTACAGTCAAATAACAGAGGATGATGTTCCATTGAAAAACATTTTTGTCAATTGTATAACTTTTAGTATGTTATGTCATGTTACATCTATGTGTTACCCTGGGGTATGTCCTGTTCATTCATGTTCTAACAATTCTCGTTTATGAGTTTATGTATAACAATGTAAGTACCTATTTTTATGATTTTGTATGTTTTTATGTATCGACATTTTGTTTGTTTTGTCCACGCACTGTTTTCCTTTCATGTATTTTCTACACCCTCCTTTTCGGTTATTTTAGTCTTTGAAGCCTGATGATGCAGTGTCATGCTGCGAAACCGGTAGCTCAATTAAATCAATAAAAAGAAGTTTTTTGGGAAAACCAAGACTTTCAAACCCCCCCCCCCCTTTTTCAATAACTATTATATACAGGATGTTACAAATAATACAAATATAAGCTGGGGTTCGAGTACCATAACACCTCCCGCCTTATAGAAAAAAAAATTATGTGAATAGATTTTTTTTTTCTTATCCTAAGGTCAAATGTAGGTAGCATAATATACAAAAATAATAATGTATAGAATAAGTATGAATGTAAATTTACTACTACTAATAATATATGATAATCTTGAAAAAAAAAATCCCTTGGTTCCCTTGTACAACAGAAAAACTTCTTAAGAAGTTTAATCACACCGCACCATTTCAGTAAGTTGTATCATTTCAGTAAGTTGTAAAGCAGAATCATATGCCTATGATGAATACAATCAAATATAATTCAGTGGTGGACCAATGAGAGTGTTGGATGCTGAATGACTTCTTCATTTCCTCATTCAACCGTTCACCCTGCTGTCTTAGTTTATGGTTGGCAATTTGAAATTCGTCCAAATTCAAATTGGCAATTTTCACAGGCTCTAACATTATTGGAGTAATGTTCAGCCTATTTTGTTTTGTTAAACAACAATCGTCCAACGCAATATTGAAGTCTGGAATATTGTGGGATACGACACTGGATTCTTTCAGAGTGATTGATGGGGTGTATTCTTTGCAGTCGGGTTTTAGTGTTAGAAGTCCAGTAAATTGATAGAGTAATGAACTCAGATAGTTCGTCGGCAATAGTAGCAGCTTCATAATTTTTTATTGGAATGGCGTACGAATATTTTGTCAGATCATCTTGCATGGTCAAAATTAATCTATTCTCCTTTTCGGTAATTGGTAAAGGGCCTACAATGTCGATTGCTAGTCGTTCAAATGGCTTCTGACAAGTTGAAGTAATTTCCATTGGTGCCTTGTTTGGTTTAGTATTGGTTTTATTTACTAGACAAGAAACACACCGCTTCATATAATTTTTTATATCTTTTTTCATGTTATGCCATTCGTAATTTTCTTTAATTCGTTTGTATGTTTTGATAAAACCGGAATATCCCGCTAATTTGGAACCGTGATTTTCTGCTAGAATTCGGTCGATTTCTTCTCTATTTTCTGGACAAAACTTTTCTTTGATAATAAGGCTTATTTCAATAGCAGTATCCTTGAAAAGGTATTGTGTATGTAATTTCATAGTGCATGGCTTTTTTTAAATAACTACTGTATACTGTATATTGTGATTTCGAGTAGATTTATGGTTTTTATATCATTTCTTATCAATTCAGTTCTTAGGTTGCGAAGGGAGTAGAAAATATCTTTGTAAGTTAGTTTATCAAAATGGAAATTTTTTGCAAGAAGTAAGTAACAGAGTTTATGATCATTTTCTAGTTAGTGAGTGGAATAAACTATGGTCCTTTATAGGATTGTCGTCGAAATTGAAATGGGTCTTGATATTTTCTGAAAATTGGTTATTCATATCAAGATCTCTTGAGAAGAAAAAAGTATTTGGAAAATTTCCGAATAAATTTGATTTTTCTTCATTTACGCGTGGAATGATTTCCAAATTTTTATAATGAAATTCAATCCAATTTTTATATTCGTCGTTTTTTTGTAATACGTTAATATTGATACTTCTTGATAAGGCGTCAACATTTGAATTGATTCTACCTGGTTTATATACAATCTTAATATCTGGATCAAATTCGTCTAGTTAACGTCGCCATCTGACCAATCGAATTCCTGGATCTTTACAATTATATAACGACGTGAGAGTTTGATGGTCTGTGAGTACAGTACATTTTTTTCCGTAAAGATAACAACGAAAATGTTTGACCCCGTATATTATTGTGATTAATTCTTTTCCAGTAGTAGAATAATTTTGTTCTGATAAGTATAGGGTACGACTGGCATACGAGATTGACGCCAATTTTCCCTTGGCTAAGAGCAGCACCGATTGTGTAATTGGAAGCGTCGGTGGTTAAAATAAATTATTTACTAAAATCTGGATATTGAAGTGAGGGTTCATTGGCTAGAATTGTTCGAAATGTACCGGAAAATTCTTGTCATTTATCCGTCCAGTTCAAAAATACATGTTTATTTCAAAAGTTTGTTAATGGTTTTGCAATTTTAGCAAAATTATCGATAAACTTTGGTAATATCCGATTAATCCCAAAAATATCTTGATATCTTTTTGATTTTTAGGAACCGGAAAATTTTGAAATGCTTTGACTTTATCTGAGTTTGGTCTTATGCCTTTTTCGGTAATTACGTGACCCAAATAGGCAATCTCTTTGCGTAAAAATTCGCACTTATCCCGTTGAAGTTTCAGACTATTGGATCTTAGTCTCCAATACTTGAAGCATCGCCAACTGTTACATTATTTAGTCCCCTATAATCTACACGCCATTTCTTTTGTCCGGACGCATCTACTCTCTTTGGTACTATCCCCAATGGTGCGGACCAACGAGAGATCACATTGAAGGTTGAATGATGCCCTGTTTCAACATTTTATTAATTTGATTTTTGAATTTAATCTTTTGTATTTCAGGGTAACGGTACGTTTTTGTAGAGATTGGTTTGGGATTGGTTAAGCTAATTTCGTGTTTCATACTGGTCGTACATGTCAAGGTGTCGTTGGGTAAATGGAAAATGAGATTGTATTCTTGACACAATTGTAGAATCAATCCGTTTTCTTCTTTATTCAAATGATCTAGTCTGAAATTTTGTTTTAATTGTAACTTCACATTTTCGTCCGCCAAAAAATGAAGAATTAGTGTACAGTTACTTATAGAACGGTTATAAGGAATCGAGTAGTTTTTAGTTTTAATCGGGTGTATGTAATGATGGTTCACATGCTTAGTGTAAAAATAATGTCCATAATCACATCACGAGAATTTATGCAATACGATATTTTTATTTGGCAAGGTCTATTCATGGTCTGTTTTCATAGGTGATTTCAGTGGTAAACTTTTGGTTGGAAACCATCCTAGGGCTTCAAATCACGTAGTGGAGACTGTTTCTTCATGGGGATGATTCACGTTTTCCAGTCTAAAGTTTCTAGGAAAGTTCTTTTGAATTCAGTGCTAAAAACTTCCCTACCGGACAGCTTTGCCACTGGCAACACGACAATGTTGCCAAACGTTCCTGAACGTATTAAAAGCCATGACAGTAATAATTTGATCTTCATAATGGTTTTAATCTTGATACATATAACAAACATCCTATCATTTAAAATATTTATAATGAGATGTAAATGAAAAAAAAATCAAAATCTATATTTTTGACTAATATGTGCAATTAAATTGTTAAATCTACTTTTAGCTGAATCACCATAAATTCCTGACCACATAAACTGGTCAATGTATTCAGCCAAAAATGGAGAATGCATCAAGGGCGGTTCCTCCATAGGGTCATTTGGTCAATGACTTCCCAAACATATTACAGAAAATAAATAGTTTTACCCACTTCAGTTATGTTACAATTATTATCATACACCTTACATAATTATGACTGTCCCTCGTAATGGTCGTGATTAAATGCGCATCAGGCACAGTCAAAATTCAAAAATACGACTTGGGTCTTGGGCCCGTCCAGTATATAATATTTATCTATGGTTTGGGCTGGTTGTCAGGGTTGACCGTGTGGCGATAAAGCTTGGCAAAAAATACACAGGTACTGGGGGTAGCCGAACGTCAGAGCGAATTGGAAAATTAAACCGTGTCTAGGGTCAACAGCCATATGGAACATATCGTCGCCAACTGTCTTTTCGACCAAATGGATACGCGTATAAACGGATTCGCTTATTGCGAAGCGCATCCCTATATTTAGGATATCTTTTTTTTGTGAGGTTTGTTTGTAATAAATAATTTTATTTTCGGTAGATTGTTTTTTTTAAGTGATTTTAAGTTATGAACTGTCGAGTATACTTTTATAGATAATAAAATGAAAATGTCGGTAGTGCAGAAAATTGAACTACTAAAAAGTGCCAACGATCTTGAGTTTGCAAAAATAAGTGAATTTAAGAAAATTGCCTGAAGTTATTATACCTACGACAATCCAGTGAAGACAAAAATAAACAAGTTCATCAGAACTTTCGCAAAGGTATGTACGATTTAGCCGAGTGGATATCTGGTTGTGAACTTGTCTTACTGTTTCGTTTGTTTTGTTCATTATTTTCTGATGACTCGTCCGAGTCGTTATACTTAGTGCAAAACCGGAGTTAAAGACTTGAAAGAGAAAATGAAAAAAAACATGATTCTTTAGTAGATCACATGAAATACTCGGTAAAATATGCAACAGTTGTAAGAGTTGTTATTCGCACTCTCCTAGATATTGCTTGCTTACTGAAAGTCCCTTCGAGATTTCAATATGAAAAGGTTAAAAAAAGTCGTTATATTTGGAACAAAATTATATTCTGTGTTCAATTTTGTGTAACATTTGAGCTGGCACTACGTGGCCGTTATAAAACGCATTTGTCAGGGGTTTTTCTAGGACTTAAAGATTTCCGAACTGGAATTTATATTTGGAAAAATGTCCCATGTACCCGACGCATAACCATATTGTCCCGTAGTTTGTCATATGAATCTCCGACCAATCACTGGCGATACGAACTTGACACATAAGCGGCGAAAAGAACGGAACTTTCTCTGCTGGAAATGAGGAGAAATTATTTCTAAAGGAGGGGAAATCTCACAAAAAAATTGCGGCGCAAAACTCCCCTCCCGATTTTTGACCACCCAAAAAAAATGACCACGAGCCGCAACTGGAATGCATCACCCCTTATCGTCTAAGATATTGTTTAAAACAGGACCAATACCCTTCAACATGATTTGTACAAACTCCAGTTATGGGGTCCCTAAAGTTTCTAGAATGATTCACCATTCTATGTGTGATACTCCATTTAAAGTATTGAGTCTAAAAATGACCTGAAGGAATCAGTCCAAATCTCTGTTCCTGGACGGACGTGTTTCAAGATCAACCTCTCCAACGTCGGGGCTGTGCGATTAGGAATCGCAATTATGATTCCGCGTCGTAAGTTAACATCATTGTAAAAACCCGCCGAAGATCAATACACCGATTGATTCTGGCTTGGTAGGTTCGCTCCACACTTTGGATCTTACTGAAAACTCGGAAAATCCTCAATAAAATCTTTTATTTCACATTTTGACAATACGCCATACATGATCTTGTCTGACATTTTTTTTTTACTGTCTTTTGTTGAAAACTGTTAGCAACTGTCCAACAAAAATGACATCCGTCAACACATTACAGTTCGCCTAGATTCCAGGACAAACGTGTCCGACAGATGGGGCGGAGAGTGCAAAAATCATCAAAATCACAACATTCTCCCACCCGAGAAATAAATTCAACACAATTCATTTCTCGCAACAAGAAGCCCTAACTTAGCTAACGAATACAAAACTAAATCTAAAAAAATAACATCGACGAACAAGCAATAAACTCGCTATTCTAACAATTTTGGAGGAACCTTGATTCTACGTCCTCTCCGCGAGATTCGTTCGACGCTTAAATCGATATCGGATACTCTGCCCTTATTCACTCCCGAACTGCCCGAATCACTTTGGACTTCCTCGATATCATTTTGTTGTGAATTGGTTGTGGGCTCAGCATCATCTGTCTCCGTTTCGATGGCCACTTGGTCTCGAAGCATTCCTTCGTCCTCCCATCCCTCGAGAGGATGCAACCGTTGCACTGGACGTAACAGTTCGCCATAAGATGTCTTAACCCGCACGAGTCTTATCAGTCCGTCTTTCCCGTGGATCACCTCAATAACGCGCCCGAGAGGCCAATCGATTCGCTTACTGAAGTCATTCCCGATAAGCACCACTTGACCGAGTCTAATCGGCGCAGTAGACTTCTTATTGTAATACAGTCTAAGCTGACCTAGATACTCCAGACGGAACCTTTGACGTAAATCATCCCTGAGTCGCTGCTTGTTACGCATACTTTGCGACAGACACGTTTTCTCAATCTCGTCAAAATCCGGTAGGTGAGCTTCCACTTGATCTCTCAAAAACATAGCAGGTGTTAACGCTAACAAATCATTTGGATCGTTCGAAAGGTATGTAAGTGGTCTCTTGTTCACAGTAGCCTCACAATCGCACAACAAGGTAAGTAGTTCTTCAAAATTGAGACAGGCATTACCCAGAACTCTTCTCAGTAATCCCTTCACAACCCCAATAAGTCTTTCAAAGAATCCTCCCCACCACGACGCAGTTGGAGGATTAAAACGCCATTCTATCCGCTGGATAGAAGTTTCGCGCACTATTTTCTCCCATTCAAGTCTGGCAACTAGATTCTCAGTGCCTCGAAAATTGGTGCCATTGTCACTATATATAATCTTAGGCCTCCCTCTCCTAGCGACGAAACGACGAAAAACTTGCAAAAACCCGTTCGTAGAAAGAGACGACGCCAGCTCTAAATGAACTGCCCGGTATACAGCGCATGTAAACAAACATACCCACGCCTTTTCACCTGATTTTAGATACATTGGCCCCGCAAAATCAACCCCAGTCACTTCAAAGCATCTTGCGTCTCGAACTCTATCAGCAGGTAAAGGTGGTGATTCAACAGTAAACGGCTTCGCATTAAATCTTCCACAAATAGAGCAAGTTTTTACAATGGATCGAATAGCGCGGCGGCCTCCAATTATCCAATAGTTCTCACGAAGTAACGATAGAAGTCCCTGAACACCCACATGACAAGACTTCTTATGTACATGTAATATAAGACTATAAATCACATGATGCTTTGCAGGTAGAATAATTGGTAACCTGAAGTCTCTAGTGTCGAGTCTATTTGCCACTCTGGTCTTCAATCTTAATAGACCGTCATCATCATAAAACGGCTTCAAATGCTTGATTTTTTCTAGATTGGGAAAGCTGACCTTCTGTATGAATTTGAACACAAACTTTTCGGCAACATTCATTTCTTGAACAGATATATCTCCACTTCTTCTTTGCTCTGCCCCGTCCTTCTTGATATTGTGACTAAATCTGAAAATCCAAGCCATCATTCTTACAGTCTTTGGATAGTCACTGAAATGATCAAGATGAAAATCAATAGCGCTCGAGTCTGCATCCATCAAAACCTTCACTGTCTTCTTTTTCTCCATGAGAATTTCTGCCTCATCAAGATGTAGCTGCTCCGACACAGGCCAGTCTTCTTTTTCTCGATATAACCACTCTGGTCCCTCCCACCATCTTGACTTTAACAGTTGCGTAGGTGAACACCCACGTGAAGGTAGATCAGCTGGGTTTCGATTTCCTGGTATATGATGCCAGCTTCTTGACGGAGTCAATTTTCTAATTTCTTCAACCCTATTGTGTACGAATGTTCCCCACTCTTCATTCCTCTGGATCCATGTTATAATCGTTGTGGAGTCACTCCAGAAATAGCTCTCATAATGATGAGGCAAACTTTCAACTACTTGTGAGTAGAGTCTCGAACCTATTGTTGCTGCAAGCAGTTCCAAACGTGGGATGGTGATTGATCTGCTAACCTTTTCTATCGGTGCCACTCTGGACTTGGCTGCCAACAAATATACCGACACCTGGTCTGGCTCCTTGATTCTACAGAAGACAGCTGTCGCATACGCATCTTTCGACGCATCAACAAAGGTATGTAGGCTTACCTTTTCGACGTCTCCACCAATCTTCGTCCAACGAGGTAGTTCAATCCGTACTAGATTAGGGACATCCTGCATCCAATCCTTGAATAGAACAGCTAGCTCATCGTCTATCGGCGTATCCCAACTGATGTTTCTTGACCATAAATCCTGCAACCATAATTTCGGCCGAAGTGTTGTGGGACATGTGAATCCAATAGGGTCAAAGATCTTCTGTGCCGCAGGCAATAGTTTCCTCTTCGTTACAACTAAATTCTTAGTCTCTATGTTTATCAAATCCTTGTTAATTGTCAAAATATCTCTGGTGGGATACCATCTAAGTCCAAGTACTGGTATTCCATCTGTCTCATTCGTCATGTTGCCTGAAAACTCCCACCCTCGGAGCTCCATGCCTGCTTCTGACATTGCCTGCACTGCCTCTTTAATAAATTGGTCCAAAACGTCCTTATTCGGTACACTGGTGACGCAATTGTCAACATAAAAGCTCCTTTGAAGTCTCTCCATATTTGCTTTTGAGAAGTAACTATTTTTGTCAAGAGACATCTCCATACATTTTGACAGATGGTACTCAATTGTCGCACCAAGCAGAAAAGGGCTGCAGTTGACGCCAAAGACGACCCTGTTGTGTTGGTAAACTATTTCTTGTCCTTGTTCATCCATCCACAAAAACTTCAAAAATTGACGGTCTCTTGGACTCACGCTAACCTGCAAAAATGCCTTTTTAATGTCAGCTATAACTGCTATCTCATTTTCTCGAAATCTGATAAGAAGGGAAGGTATTAGCTCAATCAGATTCTGTCCTTTTTCCAAGCAGTGGTTGAGTGATGGATTCTCCTTGTCATGGGCAGATGCGTCGAAGACGGGTCGCACTGCAGTCGTTGATCCCTCTTTGATAACAGGTCGATGAGGAAGGAAATGACCTTGTCCCTCACCCTGTCCATTTACCATGCTAATTTTCTCGATAATACATTCAGATTCCCATTCTCTGAATATTTCATTATATCTGACAGTAAGCTGGTCCTTTTCCAATCTGTTCCTGGTACTCGAAAGTCTTTTTCTGGCGATGTTGAGGTTGCTCGGCAAAACAGGATGGTCCTCAAGCCATGGCAGTCTTACTTCGTATCGCCCCTCTTTATTAATCTTCACGGTATCCAGAAACAATTTCTTTGTAGCCAATGCCATTTCTTCTTTTGATTTTCGTTCCATTGGATCAGCAATACCCAAGACGTCCAACTGCCAGAGTTCTGTTATTGATAGATTTGAAAGCATGGAAATAGTAGTGAGCATGCTCGAGGAGTTTGATGTTGGCACCTTTCCTTCTATTGTCCATCCGAAATGCGTTTCATACGCCACAAGCCCATTTTTCAGCATATGCCTCCTACCTGTGTACAAACGCCCAGCTATATCTGCTCCGAATAATATCTCTATCGGACCCAAATCATATCTATCAGAGACTTCGACATTGACCATCTTCAATTCCTGCGTCCACGGACCATAAAATACTGTCGACAGTTCATTACAAATGCAGAGTTGATCCAGAACTTCGAACGTATGACTATACTGACTACAGCAAATAGTTATGTCATAGCAATAGTGTTTATTTTCGGTTTGTGTACCACCAAAAAGACAATGGGTTAATTTCTCTGTCCTCTTGGGCTTCAAATTGAGCTCAGCAGCTGTGGACCTTAAAATATAGCTTCTCTGAGATCCTGAATCAATCAAACCCCTCACTGATTTGGTACCCGTAACTCCTTTTACAGAAACTCGTAATGTCTGGAGAAAGACATGTGAACCCAAACTTTGATTCGCCATAGTATGATCTTTCTCGTTCTCAACTCTTTCTTCTGAAGGTTTATCTATCCGTTGTTTATTTGGTAACTCCTGACACATCAAAGGTACATGAGAATATCCACAAATGATGCACTTCAAACGAGCTCTGCATTTACGTGACTGATGACCAATCTTTAAACACCTGAAGCAAGCTCTTTTCTCTGACAAAATATGTTTACGCTCTTCGAAAGTCATTTTCTGCGCTTTGAAACAGGACTCACTATCATGACTTCCGGAGCAGAAAATACATTTTTCAACATCCCCATGCAACAACCCAGCCGCGGTCTTTTTCGTGTCAAAATGTCGCGCATTTTTCTTCTCAAAATTCGACTGTATTTTCACGCTCTCCGACAGCCCGAAACCTTCACTTGCCAAATCAACTCGTAGTTCATTTTCAACTTCCGAACGCAGAAAACGCATTAGATTTTTCAATCGATTTTCCAGGGAAAATTCATCGTTTTGCGAGTTTGTTGATAAGTTTGTATTTGAACCACCAACTTGCATCTCTTGACTGGTATTAAATGAAGATCGCTGCCAAATCCGCATAAGGTCCTGGGGCAAGCATGACTCAATCAGTGGGAACAATAAAGCCGCATATTTGTCACTAGTGATTCCTAGAGTATCTAGAGCCCTTAACTGGGTCTCGATTTGATCGTATAGATGCGTAAGATCATTTTTACCCGGCAAAAATGCGTTATTAAGGACTAGCTTTAGCAACTCACGCACGTACACCTCTATTTGCAAGTCTTCGCGGCCGAATCTAGATTTCAAACAGTCAATTATTTTGTCATAATTTTCGCCGATAGAAGGAAAACTTTCAATAATTTTGCGTGCGCGACTGCCATCAACGGTTGCCTGAATCAAATATTCGATTTTATCGCACGGTTCAATGTCTCCATCCTCGTGAATTTTATTAAACTGCGACCAAAATCCGAGCCAATCGCGGATATTCCCGTCATATAACTTGAACTGGATGGTAGGTAGTTTGAATTTGCGCTTACCTTTAAGGGGACCATCAACAAACCCACCCCTACTGGTCGTGGATCCGGCTTCCGATCTTTCTTCAACTGACTGCTGCTGCACCAATATTTTCTCGATTTGAAGCTTCAGGCCTACATATCTCCTATGATATAAATCGGTTTGATCCATCTCAGCAAGCAAATCCTCCTCAGAAGCATTCGCCTCCAGCAAATGCGTATACACAGCAGAGTCTTCCACATGTAGCTCTTCATACTTGGGCTTCAAACATTCCCAGACAATTGCAATTTGACCATGATTCAACGGTACGTCCTTCAGCAAGTTGTCCAATTCATTAGCAAATTTGGTGAAGCTACAACGTAATACTTTGCGACTTCTCTTCCTAGCCTCGATTCCATCAGCCATTTTTAACGATTCACTGGGCTAACGATGAACGGGAATCAATGTCGCCAAGACTGCACGGCCACACTATACTGCAAAACGTGAAATGTCTTGTCACGGTCGCCACAAAATGTAAAAACCCGCCGAAGATCAATACACCGATTGATTCTGGCTTGGTAGGTTCGCTCCACACTTTGGATCTTACTGAAAACTCGGAAAATCCTCAATAAAATCTTTTATTTCACATTTTGACAATACGCCATACATGATCTTGTCTGACATTTTTTTTTTACTGTCTTTTGTTGAAAACTGTTAGCAACTGTCCAACAAAAATGACATCCGTCAACACATTACAGTTCGCCTAGATTCCAGGACAAACGTGTCCGACAGATGGGGCGGAGAGTGCAAAAATCATCAAAATCACAACAATCATTAATGCCCAGTACCCATTGTATTTGCACAACCCGACCCCTATTATACTTGCGCCTCATCAGAACTGACTCGTCAATTTGTACACAGCCTTCAGGACCACCTAGAACACAAAGAACATTCAAAAAGTAAATAACCCAAACTAACTTACCTAAGCAAAACCATAATTAGCCTTAACTAACCCTAAATAACCTGAGCTAAACTGACCTGAACTAACTCCATTCATTGTTTTTCTATATGTGAAAGTTTCCTCTAAGCATTTAGATGTCGCTTGCACGACATCAATTTTTGCCAACACAATCTAACCCAAACTAACAAAAACTAACCCAAACTATCCGAAACTAATCAAAACTAACAAAAACTAACTAGAACTAACCCAAACTAACCGAAACTAACCAAAACTAACACCAACTAACCAAAACTAATCCAAGTTAACCAAAACTAACAAAAACTAACTAGAACCAACCCAAACTAACCAAAACTAACACCAACTAACCAAAACTAATCCAAGTTAACCAAAACTAACCCAAACTAACCAAAAAAAAACAAACCCAACCCAAACTGACCCAAATTAACTCGATCTGACCTCAACTAGCCCGGATTAATCAAGTAAAATTATTTTGATAGCAAAACTCACCAAATAAAAACAGATCTTGCTGCAACAGCTTCCACGAACAAACATCTCGAAAAAAGCGGTATTGTTGGACAACCCCCATCTTTGAAACCCCAGTCGACTGGGCTGCACAACCCATTCTGGACCCGTATTCTTGAATATCTGGGAGGAGAGCTTTTGCGGGAAGTGGGCGTGATGGTGTTCTCCCGGCGTGATTCACCAAAATACGGCGAATGTCGTATTCTTGAAAGTTTGACGAGTGATTTGGAGGTTCCCGGGAAGTTTAGAAAGGGAAAATGAGCCCCCACTACTTTCCATCCTCACAATCTAATTATTCATTTTTGTTGTTGAAGTCGATTTTGTGTGCTGTTTATAGAGTGGATGTAGATGATTTCAATCAAATTATAATCTGCAATGACATCATTCAAGAAGATGTAGAACTGTAGAAGACTGCAGAGTGGATGGAAATAAAAAGGGATGTTTGACTCAAAAAAATCCCTTCACCCTTCCCCCTCGCTGAAGTTTCTAACTATAAATCTGTTAGACTTTTTGGTGTCAGCAAAAATCTATGCGAGAAAATACTTCCTAACTGAACCAACACGGGCGTCGGTCTTAACAATATAAGTGTCAAGGTAATTGTTTTGTTACCCTTGGCCTGAAAATAAAAATTGAACAATATAGGTGCACCAAAAAGTTAGACTGCGAAATAAAAAAAATCATCATTCATAACTATGACCACTTGAAGATATTAATCAATTCGTGAAATTGTACAATACCTACATATCACACACGCTCGTCGCCCCTCTCTCGCTCCCTTTATTAAATTTTGTAGACATTTATATTTTGCTTTATTTTAGTGGGTGTAGAATCTCAAGTACAGACCAATTAATGGCCTAGCGATACTATACACCCCGTAGTTGACTAGTAGAACTATCATTGTTATATTAGAACTATAATTGTTATATTAAATGTTTAAATATGGTAATATATTGACTGATTGATTGTTTGTTTGACTACCCCTAATATCTCAAAAATAAATAATATCATAAGTAAAATGTGTTTTTTGTCTGAAATTCCAATATTTCCATATGGAAATCAATTATAAGTTCAAGAATAATCAATTACAAAATGGTTCTTTACTTTTTCCACATTTCATGGGAAATTTTAATGACAAAAACGGTTCTCTCTTTACATTGCTTTAAAAAAATACGTATCAATTAACCTGCGCAGAGAGTTTGTTATTTGAAAAATTATGTGAAAACAACGTGATTTGGAGCGATTAGCGGTCCCGTAAGCTTCTAAATTGAAAAAGGGTAGTTTTGTACTAGTTAAATGTGAAATTCTTGGGAGTGACTTTTAAAAAATAATCTTTATTGGTGACAAGCGTTAAATACATGTAATACGGTTAAAAGCAGAAAGTAGTGTGTGTCGATTATGGAGAGGAACTCATATTTATAGACTAAGAAATGCTTATTCTACACTTTACAATCATAAAGACGTATTATATAGAACAATAGACAATGGATGATTCATCGGGGATTCAGCGGTAATGGTCACATAACTCCTCCCACCGAAGATGAAAACAACGGGTTCACCAGGTTGTTTTCAGGAAGTCTTCTGGATCTGGGCTTCATCTCTACGTTGGGTGGTTCTTGACTTGTATGACCTCGAGATAGTGGTAGGCATGGACACAAGGGTTGTTTCTCCAGGCATCTCCAGATAATGTATGCTAACAGCAGTACAAAACATAGGGTGATTGTAGAACTGAAGGTTGATGTGAGTGTCCATCGCATGGGGTTGATTTCTGGTATTGGTTCAAGATTGTTTGCTTGATCTTGTCGAAATCAATGGATTCCAAGACGATTGACTTTTGCGATGTGGATTGGTCTTCTTCTTCGAATTGGATTTGGGGTAGTTTGAATGGGCTACCTTGAAGAAGGTCTTCGTTATTGATGAAGTGGAGGTCGTCAATTTGAATTTCACACTTATATGGAATTTTGATTAAACTTGGATGCTGGATGAAGTTGATTTCTCTTCTTCCACAAGTTTGGTGCATCTTGAGAGACTTGTTGGTAGGTATGGCCAGTACGTATTGATTGTCGATGTCTTGAATTATTGGAGTTGTGAGTTGCACTCGGAGAGTTTGACATCTTGACTTTTCGGCTTGCTGAATGAGGCTGACTGCACAATCTTCTTTGAATGGTCTCAAATGATCATGGCAGATATAAGTGTCTTCTACCATTGGGCATGGTTCTGCTTCATATTGCGAAAGGTGTGTACCCAGTATAAGGTAGGAAAGGGTAGGAACAATTATTGATTGATTGATTGGAATTGGATAGAGACGAAAGATTTCGAATTTTTCGTTTTGTACAATTGGAAAGTGAATTGCAAAAACTAGTTTTGATTTTGAAAATTTCACTTGAAGTGCTGTGACTTGATAGTAATAATTTAAGTCTTTGAAATGAATTATGTTGTCCTCGCCATATAGGTTTTTTAATTTTGAAATTATGTTTCCTAATTCTGACGCAGATATTACAGTGGTATGTAATGTGTTCAATTTAGCGAACAGGACTGCGTCTTCAAGATTGTCTAGGAAAGTGATAAGACTCTGACAGTTCAAAATAAGTTGGTGATTCGTATTGGTTACTTTGAAGAAGTTTGAGATGTTCGAAGTTTTTGCTCTCAAATCTTTTTCTAAATTTTCAACATAACTTTTTATGGAAAGTTGATTTTTGCTGAGAGTTGTGATTGACTGATTGTAGTTGTCGATCAGCTGTTTTGTTAAAGATGTTCGTAGAGCAATTTCTTTTTTATATGAATTTGCCGTATACCGTAACTCATTTATTGCTTGTTCATATTTTTCACCGTCTTCAGAGTCCAAGGTTCCGAAGAGCCATTTTGAAGTTTTTCCAACAAAATTTATAAGTCCGCGTTTAGTTCTTATTTGATGGGGTCTTATATTGTTTAACTTAATGCTTGCCTGTGCGATTAAATATTTAGCGTGATTAAATAGATTATCTTTACTTATAAAAGAATTATTTTCTAACTGATTATTCATATTATTTTGCGATCTTTCTAAAATACGATAAAAGCGTTTTATATTTTCTAGTTCGACTACAAGCGGGGTTATTTCTATATAATGCAGAAATGTATGCTGCGTTTGAATGACTTTCGCGTTTCCTAAGTGGAAGGGAAGTAAAGGTGTCTTAATTTGGGATATTTGTATGTCTTTAGTTGTCACTGTCGTAACTACAAGAAGGAAGATCACGTACTGTAGAGTCATTTTCCTGAAAAGAAGGAAAAGCTTTAGGTCTTTGAATCTGTGATTTATGAATCACTTTTTGTTTAGTTGTTATAACTTTATCTTCTAAATCTTGTGAAACATACTGTTCGGTTTTTCGAGGTTTGTCCTTTGATCTTAAGGCCGTTTTATCGATTACGTAAACTTTCTGGTGGCTCTTGAAAGTTGGAGGTTCTTCTCTATGTTGATTTTGTTTCTCTATGACACGAGTTTTGGAGTTAAGAGAAGTATTGAAAATTTGTTCATAAATTGTTTTCAATCTGTCGCGTCTATCGCTGACGTAGTTACCAAGAATGATCTCATCAGAAAGATCGAAGGGGTCAAGAGATTTAGTGTGACCATTTATTATATCAAAGGGTCTTTGTTTTGTCACACTATGAATGGATGAATTGTATCCAATGATTGCGTATTGCATGAGTTGTTTGGGGTTATCATGAGGATTTTTGATTTTGAGAATGCGATACATTTCAATCAGGGTGGAATGAAGTCTTTCCACAGGACTGTTACTATTGGAGTTTCCGGGAGTTGTGAAATGGACTTTGATTTTATGAAGTTTACAATAATCAAGGAGATTTGAAGTTTTAAACTCTGTTCCATTATCACATGTGATTTGTTGAGGTAGGCCATGGTGGCTTACAAAGGTTGAAAAGTTGTCTAAGACGATTGTGGACGTACAAGTTGGTTCTAAGGGGTATGCTTGTGCATATCTTGAAAATACATCAATTATTGTTAAAAACTTGACGTTGGAGATTTGGAAAGTATCCATATGGATAGATTCAAAAGGGTTACTCGGAGTTGGTGTTAAAGAAAATTGGATTTGTGGGGGATGTCTTTCATATTTAGCCTTTTGACAAGTTGTGCAATTGTTAATGTACGATGTAAGGTCAGTTTTCATATTGGGCCAGTAATAAAGCTTTTTAAGAGCTAAAAGACTTTCATTTATTCCGCGATGACACGTTTTTGTTTCGTGA
This sequence comes from Orchestes rusci, assembly GCA_958502075.1. Taxonomy (NCBI): domain Eukaryota; kingdom Metazoa; phylum Arthropoda; class Insecta; order Coleoptera; family Curculionidae; genus Orchestes; species Orchestes rusci. The sequence goes on along the minus strand of OY293303.1, from coordinate 45,669,981 downwards.
TGATGTGTCCTAAGTTCTTTTTGTCTGTCCATGTCAATTACGTCTGTAAGATACGTGGTTGTTAAAATTAATTTATATGCATGGTTTTTGAAGGTGTTTGGAAGTATTACACTGAGCTGAAGGGCTAGGTCAACTTCTTCTTGTTTAACATACATGCAGTATAACTTTTTAGGATCGACGTATTGAATGAAGAATTTGATTATTTGTTGTTCAAAATCTTGAGTTAAAAATACATTGTATCGCGTTTTATTTTCGAAAATCGTTGACTTTACTACGTGGTAATGTCTGTTTGATTTTTGATGGAAGATAATTTGATTTGAATAAGTATTCAGACAATTTTCTGTTATGGGAATTTCTAAAATTGGATTTTCGTGCGAAGAATGTACTGTATCGGTATCCGAAAATGGGGGTCTAAGTTGTATATCTGAAATTATGTTAATTTTTGGAGGTTCTATTATATTTTTAATTTCTTCTCGTTGTTCGTCAGATACTTGATGACTCTGTTCTTTCTGTATATATTTTTCTATTTCATCATCGATGTCACCAGGATTTCCGATTATAGAATCGTTTTCAATGGCATTTAAAGAGAGAGCATCAGCGTTGGTATTTACTTTACCTTTTTGATGGAGATGATCAACACGCAAAAGAGTTTCAATGTGATCGTTTTTCTTTTTAACACGGTATTTAGGTAAAATGTCTTCGATTTGGAAAAGTTCAAAATTTTCATTTTCTGAAACTTCCAAAGGTTCTGTAAATTCGACCGTGATGGGTTCATTGCCATAATTATAAATTTCCGCTCTTGCAAATCCGTTTTGAGCTATCGTAAGCGTTTCAGGTATAAATAATTTATTTGTCTTGAACTTGAACTCAGGGATCACAATAGTACTATTATTTTCAGATACGGGTACGTTTGTCGTAATGATCTCATGTGCATTTATGGTGATGCAATACTTTTCTACTGCGGGATTGCGAAATTCAAAGGGGATAGAAATTGTATTATTAAACAGTTTTTTATTCCTCAGATCAATGTTGAGTTTTAATCGTAAAATGTCTTTTAATCCCAAAATACCATCATAAAAATGATGAAAGTCAAAAAGAATGAAAGTTATATTTTCATTTGATTTTAATTCAGAGAAAGCCGGGATAGTTGCTTTAAATAAAGCTTGTCTTTGTCCAGCAGCTGTTCTAATTGTTGAAGGTGAATTAAAAATTTTATCAGGAAAGTGTTTTTCAACAATTGAAGGTTTTAAAATAGAATGATAACATCCTGTATCTATTAGGAGTTTCATTTTTGGTTTACTTATTGTAACGTAAGGTAATTTATTATTGTTAGAGACAGTATTTACTTCTACGTTACATTGTTTGGACTTTTGGCAATTCGAAAATTTTGATCATCAGATTCTTTATTTTCCTTGTTTTCGTGTTCGTTACTTTCTTGAAAATGAGAAGTATCATTTTCGTTATATTGGTAGTCATTATCAACATTTGAATTATCATAATAGTCATCATGGTTATGTTCAATATGATTTACATCCATGGGCTCTGGATTACGAAACCGATTATGTTGAGTTGATAATCTATGAGAAGTGGACATTGGTTCAGCATAGACCTGATGCTGATTTTGAGTTTGATTTGGTCTAAACACGTTTCTATTTTGAGGTTGATTTTGATTTGGTCTAAATGCGTTTCTATTTTGAGGATGGTTTTGATTTCCAAAAACCTGTCGGTTAGTTGGGAAATGTCTTGTAAAGTTTCTTGGTTGACCAGTATTTACTGGGCCAGTTGGAAATTGAGAATTTCGTGTTTGATTGTAATTTTGAAAATTATTTTGATTTCTATTTTGTTGATTCGAAAACCTTTTAAAATTAGAATGGTCGTAATTCCTGAAATTGGAATTGTTGTGAGAATTATTATAGTTTCTGTTTTTAAAAGATTCGTTTCTGGAATCTTCACTTTTTTGAGGTTTAAATATTTTTTGAGAGTAATGGAAGTTTTCTTCCTCAGTGACAATTGTCATTGCCGTTTCTAGAGAATCGGGGTTTTTCAATCTAATAATGGTTTGCAGATTACCTTCTAGACCTCTAATAAAAGTTTTTAAAGTAAGTTGGTCATATTGGCGTAAATGTATCTCTTTTGTAGCTTGATCCATTTGGATAGCGGGAAAACTAGCAATTTTTTGAGCTAATGTGCTTCTTAATATTTGAAGTCTTTTACCGTAATTCAAAGGAGATTCATTTTTATATGGACTAGCAATAAATAAATCTTGTTCTAAACAATCGAGATTCCGTTTATCTCCGAATGAGTCGTATAAAGCTGTTCTTATGAGTTGCCAAGTATTTAGTTCGATTCGGCACCCTACAAGTAATTGAGCTCTTTCTGTTAATTTTAGACGTATCGATCTTATCAGAAAATCTCTTAATATAACGTCATTGGTTTGAGCATACGTTGTAAAAAGAAAATCACCAGCTGAGAGAAAACTATTCAAAGTTTTAGAATCATCATCATATTTTGGAATGGTATCAACGTACATTTTCAAAAGTGTATAATTGACTTCAGCCATGTTGCTATTTGAATTATCTCTATTAGATTCAAGTAAATTATTATTAGTTGAACTTGTTGCGTTTGCGTCAAAATTAAGAACGCTGAAAAATTGATTGACCAGTTCGTCAATATCAATTTCTGATTGTGACATTCAAAAATGAGTCAGTTATCATTTAAATACCGTTTCGCGCCAGTTTCAAATGTAACACACAAATTTGTTGCACTATTATGGTGAATAAAATATGTCTCTTCCAAATCAATATCAATAAAGGAAGGAAAAAATGGTTTTACAACAGGAGTACTGGGCACTTACCCTCACAATGGAAAGGTCGATAAGCCGCTCCTTCTGTTGGACACAACTGCTTGGTTTCTATGCTTGCCACACTGGTTCTTCTTTCTTCAGGCCAAAGAGTTAAGACTCACGTTTCTAACAAAATCAATAGCGAACTCGATGTCGTGACTATTGACCGAAACTGCACTAAATCCGAACGACTGCGCCAGTTAAATGTGAAATTCTTGGGAGTGACTTTTAAAAAATAATCTTTATTGGTGACAAGCGTTAAATACATGTAATACGGTTAAAAGCAGAAAGTAGTGTGTGTCGATTATGGAGAGGAACTCATATTTATAGACTAAGAAATGCTTATTCTACACTTTACAATCATAAAGACGTATTATATAGAACAATAGACAATGGATGATTCATCGGGGATTCAGCGGTAATGGTCACATAACTTACTCTTTGTATGATCTGAAAAGTGTTTGGGTCTATAGAAAATACGCGGCAACACTGCCTTCATTTCAAGGCTCTCAAGAATACGACACATTTTTGTTCCCGGGAGTAACAGTTCGCTTTTACTCCCGGGAGTGCTTCCTTCACAGACATTCAAGAATTTGTCTCCTGATCTCGCAGGACCATTCCCACATGGAGTAAATCGACACCTATACTTGTATCCTCATACTCTTAAAAAAAGACCCTTTCAGTAGAGAATATTCTTTTGTCCATGTCCTGCACGCCAAAACTACTCCTAAGGGTTTTCCCTCGTGCAATTAAAGAACACAGTTTCTTTGGCATTGGCGAACAAGACACCTCAAATGTTGTCTCACTAATCCCGCATTTTGCAATCAATAGCCTAGTTTACACCGATAACTCGTTTAGTTCGGTCGGATAGGACCAAGTGGGTGGGGATAGTACGGTAGGACCAATGATTGCTTCTCGCCCGTTTACACCGTCTTGCAACGCCTGAACTAAATGAGTACGCGCGCAATTCGTCAAATGTCAAAAACAGGTCGGAATTATTTATTAACACAATTCGTAAACAAAAAAAACATGAGTGAGTACGCTCAGATTGCCTCAGAAACTCAGAACCAACACAATTCACAATAATAACAATCAACATAACCTCATAATTTTGATCCAGATCGAACCAAATTTAGTTCGGTACACTTGCTGGCGAGTACCGAACCAAGAGCGGACCAGCTTAGTCCGCAACTGTTTACACCATTCGAAGCAAATATTTGGTTCGGATATAGTCCGAATTTGGTACTTGGTCCGCGGACCAAGTTGTCGGTATAAACTAGGCTAATGAGTGCACTAGAGACAATCCAGATTTTGACAAAATAGTTATCAACGAAAAAACATTATCCACATCCCTAATAATTATTGAATTCCGCGCAAAAAAGAATTTACACTATGATCTTTTTAAGATCAAAAATGTAAATCAAAATAAAACAAATTTGAAGATTCAATCTATCTTCGAAATAAACATTTACTGAAATATGAAATTTGCGAATGCATCCCGGATAAGTCAGTTTCACATTTTCTACCAGCAAATGTATCAAAAGTGATGTTTTAAAAACAGTTCGACCCGCAATTGTCACACTTCCAGTTTTCCATCAATGTATCTACTAAATTTTTGTCTAACGCTAGACAGACAGCCTTGGCAACACTGCCAGCCGCACGTCGAGCGTTGTCATATACTTATAAATACAATATACCGCGTGCGTCCCTACAGTGGCGGCTCGTGGCATGACGCAAGTGAAGCGCCGCTTCACCTTGAATTATTATCTTTAGCACGAATTTCTTAATATAATAATATTCGATTAAAATATTTTCACTAATTTTAATTCCGCTTCTGGTCGCCGAATGTCAAGAAGAACAGTTAAGGTTAACCATTTAATCCACTAAACAACTACTTGTTTGTCAGCTAGCTATCTTTGTTTTATTTGGCGGCTAAAAAGAGAGAACAATAAAGTATCAGGTTGTCCGATAGTAGGTCCTTGCGAAAACTGTATAACACGCGTCCGACCATCAACGTTTAATGACATCAGCTGCTGCCTGCAAATATGAATTGAATACCGAGCTTTCAGTAAGTACCATGACATACTAGTCGATAAGTCGCAGAATTTAGCGTTTTTCCGATTTTTATGTATACGTTTTGATGGAATAACTTGGCAGAAAATCGCAAAATTCTGCCTTTTTCGCCTAGTATGTCATGGCACTAAGGTAAGTTTTCCTAAGACACTAAGACGCGCAGTTCAAAATTCAGCGCGGCAGCTTCATAACATCCATCGGTTACCATAGAAACGTCACGTTTGCTCTATCGTCCATTGATCGATTTGCCGCAAATAAATATTATTTTGAGGCGGAAATTCAGTGCGCGTCTCACGTCTTCGCGCGTTTTCTGACGTTTAGTTCAGGCAAGCGGTTTTGCAAATAAAATCGGAAGTCGTTTTCGTTTTTTGTCATGTTTCCCGTATATGATCCGGTATGTGTCATGCTCGAAAAGCCATTTTTGAGATGGACAAATGACGATAAAAAGGACTTTTTGAATTCGAATAGACCGTCGCCGGAACTTAATGTGACAAAAACTTCGAAATCCAAAAACAGAGTGTTCACGCGGAAATTTCGTAACGAATGGTATTTTTGAGACTGTAACAGTCCGGAATTTTTTAAGGTTATAGAACTAAAGCCGTGTACTATTTAAGAAATATGTATTATTTCAAATGATGCCAACCCACCCGATTTTTCGGTATAGGTATCTCCCGCCTTTCAAGTGATAGTACCATAGAATGTGATTCTACGTGTATTCTACATCATGCATGTTGGGTGTGCTGTGCGGTGTGGTTAAAATTTCCGCAATGTTTCCTGTATATGACCCCGCGTGTGTGTTTTATTGGAAACCCCGATTAGAAAGTGGACTGACCACGATAAACGAGAGTTTTTAAGTAGTGAAAAACCCTCCCCACTGTTGAACATCAATAAAGTGGTAAACTGGTAAAACAGTACGAAAGAGTTTACCACCGAAAATTTAAAAAATGGTGGTAGGTATTCCGAATTTGCGGGGTTGTTTGGGAGCTATTACTTAAATAAAGTTTTTTGCGTTCCTTGTCTAATAATTGGCGTTCGTGGTAGAGTGTGGAACAAAACTGGATTTGCCGACCTCGGTAAATTCTCTCTCTCGTTTTTTGGTTTGGAGGGGGAAATTCTGCTTAACCTGTTTTGGAAGCCGCGAGCCGATAACTGAATAGTGTATAATAAAATGGTGGATGCGCCCGTACAATTTTTCGCCTGCGGCGCTTTTTTTCGCCAGCAGCGCTTTTCCCACATCTGTCTGCTTCACCTACTTACAACACCGCGAGCCGCCACTGGCGTCCCATAAGGCAATGAGAGGGATTTCCCGCGAGGAAGTGAGAAGGAGAGTACAGATTAGTACAGAAGAATCCCATAAGTCAATCCTTGGTTAGGATTTCGATGTAATAGCCATGCGTGAAATACTATTTTCCAATTGGCTTGGTTTCAGATTGTCAAGACGGAGACGGACAAGGACGAGAGCCGGCTGAACTGAACGGACTTGCGGCTAGATGTAGCTTCCATGCACCAACCACAGTGTTGCCGTATCTCTAACTGTGAAAGTTGGGTTGGGATTGTTAGGGAGAGTGGGGTGGGGACTGTGGGGAGGCTCTTTATTTATGTTTATGGGGTCATTTTGATGTTTAAAATTTGTGTCTTGCACCCTGCACTTTCATCTCATCAGAATCTTCATGAATAAAATTAAATATTTAGCATTCTATGTGGATTTGAGATGTCATTTTCTCGAAAACGGTTGGATATCTGGTTTTCTCAATAAACGATATTATTTATGGGGTATGAAATATGCATGAAATATCCACAGAATTTCACGTAGAATTCAAAAATAAAATGAAAAATACATGTTTCCATTTGAAATAAAGAAGTTGATAGCCGTAAATTATTTTGAAATTTTGTATAAGTAAATTTTTCCTTCTGAATAACATTTTTTGTCGCATTTGGTTCGGATTTAGTCCGAATTTGGTACTTGGTCCGCGGACCAAGTTGTCGGTATAAACTAGGCTATTGATTCGTGTACTGTGCAGCTGAAAGCTGAAATCAAATGACAGTTTAACGTACCAATAGCTTGTGGGATTTCTTTGTAAACGACCTTTTTCCATTCATTAGGCCAATGAGGTTGTTGTAGCTTTTGGTTAATGGGGGTTAGATTGGGTTGGTTTTGAATAGGCTCTATTTGGCGAAAACAGATGTTGCGTGAGCGACATCTGAGCATTGCGGAAAGCATGAACGGCAAAAATTTTTAGCTGGTTAGTTTGGGATGGTTTTGTTTAGTTTGGGTTTGAAAAAAGTTTGATGTAGCGTAAGCGATCATTTAGGTGTACATTTTACGCTTGGTTGTTTTGGGCTAGTTTGAGTAAGTTTGGGTTGGTTTTGGTTACTTTGGAATAATTTTAGTTATTTTGAATAAGTTTGGATTAGTTTGGTTAGCCTGGGTTGATTTGGTTAGTTTGAGTTTGTCTTGGTCTTGGTTAGTTTGGCAAAAATTTGGTGTCGCGTGAGCGACATCATTTGAGTTTAATTAGGCACATTTTACGTCTGGTTGAGTTTCGCGATGATTCGATCTTCGACAATTTTCTGTATCATGTGAGTTATTTTTACAATGATGACAATATTTTTTGTAATTAATTTTTTTTTCCATATTTAATGTCGTTTCTATAGAAATGGCGGCAGATAATGCCAGATTTATGAAATGAAAATCCTCTCAACGTAACATCTTCGAGATTTCTGGCCTAGAATGGTAAACAAATCTATTCAGGCTTAAATCCTTGATAGCTTGTATTTTGCCTGGTTTTTCGTTCTCGTTTCCAGAACTGTTCAGCGGCTAAATTTGCGCCACCCGCTTTTATACCCAAGTTCGCCAATCTGCAATAAAAACGGGAAAACAGCTGCATACACCAAAGACCAGATTTACCCAGGGAAATACAATTTATTTACAAACTATGAAATGAAATATTTACAAAATATTCACTTTTTGAATGACCCTCGTCGACACTAGTCAAATTCCAACCTCACACTTCAATGTCTGGCTTAGCGCCAAAAATGACTGACAAGACAACAAATCGATAAGCTAAGGACGCGGTTTTCATAAATTAACTGAAATTCCCATATACTTATAAATACAATATACCGCGTGCGTCCCATAAGGCAAATGAGAGGGATCTCCCGCGAAGAAGTGAGAAGGAGAATACAGAAGAATCCCATAAGGCAATCCTTGGTTAGGATTTTGATGTACTACCCATGCGCGAAATACCATTTCCTATTGGCTCGGTTTCAAATTGTCACGACGGAGACGGACAAGGAGCTAGAGCCGGCTTTATTGAACGGGAACGTTGAAAAGACGCCATTATTGATTCATGGTTGTTTGTTCTTTGTTGTGCTACCGTTGTTTTGGATTGTTTATATTATATTGATGAAATTTGGTATATGAGGGCTGTTTGACATGCAAAATTCCTATCTGAGCACGGAATTGCTCTTACTTTTAGGGGACGCCAATAACACCTGTTTGTTTGTATGTTTAAGCAAGCTTTAAAACATTTTTATTCAAACAGAGGAATCATTTAGGACAAAAACAGTTTAAATTAAGAATAATTTCATTGAATCCCCACAATACTGAAAATTACCGTGTATTACAGCGGTGCCTACTGCCTAGTGAAAGAAATTTCGTTGTTTTCCTTCCGACAAAATACGTTTTTTTTCCCACTGCCAAAAAAAAACGACTTTTTTCCTTCATCAAATACAACAACACATAAAAGAACTTGAAAAAAATCAAACCCAAATATTATTTCAGAAACTAAATCAATAAACCTAATTTTGTTCAGATTCATATTTTGAAAAACTCACTATGGTCCTCAGACCTTATATTCAACCATTTTTTAACAAAGAATCATTGCAAATTACGTAAATGAGTTGTTAATGGATAACTAACAAAACAACAAACAAAAATTAAAAATTATTTTTTCCAAATTGACCCGTTTTTTTTTTGGATAAAAAACACGTTTTTTTTTTTAAACACTAACGGTGTCAAAGTTCTATTTTAAGGTTTTCATCTTGCGTTGCGCGACAAATGATTTGAGTTTACAAATTTGAAATATTTAAATTAAAGATATAAAACATGTTTTGTCCACAATAAATATTAATAATAATAATGAGTGCTATAATAATGACCAAGAGGCCGATATGCCGATATATATCGGTATCGGCCAGGACATTATCGGTATCGGCTAAAAAAGTCATATCGGTCGATCACTACCAGTTATACATCAAAAATTGTACCTATAGATATATAAGTACATACATTTTATAATAAGACTATATTATAAAATGGTACATATTATATGGATATTTCACTAAATTTAAACTTGAAAACTGGAAAGGTCTGGAACAGTTTGTCGAAGTGTCTCTGAGAAGTAAGTATAAAGTTAGAAAGTTTAGTGAGACCTTATGAACTGTGTGATTGCACTACCGCACAGAAAATTACTATTTTCTTTTGATTTTATAATAAAGTCCTTGACGGGCAGCTCTAATAAGCGATTATCTCCCTTAAACGGTCAAATTTCTTGGAACCAATTTTAAATCTATGTTTTAACACATTTGTATATACTTTTATTTATAAGTATAATATGAACATTCGATGAAATTTTTTCTTAAGCGGGCACCAAGAAAGAGCTGTTTGATTTTCCAAATCTCCGTGTATTACTCCTTCTGTTACAAAACTAGAAGAACGCCGATATCGGTCTACTCTCTATCGTCTATTCACCTACCTCTGAATTAATCTCACTTGATTTAAGATATCTACCGCAAATACCTCGAACTGTTATAAATATGAGCGATAATAATGACAAAAACATTATACCTACCTAGGTACACAAAGTTTATAAAGTAAAACCTTACCAATCTCTGGTGATACCTATATTGCTTCAAAAACTATTAAGTGACTATAATATTTCAATGTATAATCGAGAACAAATCACGAAACTAATTCAAATCGTTTTTGAATCAATAATAAATAATATTTTGTAGGGATTTTGTTGCACAAAATTGTTAAATCTTATGCAATCTCACACCTAAACACAAAATCCTGGATCAGATAAGATGAATTCATGAACATATTTTCCACTCATGCTCATAATATTTATCACCCACCACACATGTGAATTCACGTCATTTTTTTTCGGAATCCCGCGAAAAATTTAAAAATACGTCGATACAACAGCTGATATTAAGCATGCAGCACAGTTTCCGCCATGTTTCAGCCGGCGAATCACAATTCTCGAAAATCGATTCTGCGCATAATTCAATCTCCTAACCAAGGACAGACTTATGTGTAAAAGTATACGTCTGTTTCAACATCCTCGCGGGAGCCCCGACAAGCTGCCCGCGGTATATTGTATTTATAAGTATATGGAAATTCCTCTACAGTAAAACCTTCCCAAATCGGGACAAAATGCGTAGTTATTCCGTGAAAATTACAGTGAATCAATTTTGATTTCCACTAAGTGATTTCTTGAGTGTTTAAAAGAGTTGTGGGGTATTATGTGGTGTTTAAGTGTCGAGAGTAATCAGTGAAATGTAAGAGAATGAAATAATAATTAAATAATACTGATAAGGTATAACTGAATATTCACGTAGATCAGTACGGTATCGCATCAATGGGGTGCAGGGCAATAGTTATACTCGATGATGGTCGTGAGGTAGTCTTGATGTCGCCCAAAAGGGGTGAAATGGACAGAACTCACCAGACAAGGGTCGTCTCGGTGACGTCAGTAAGCATGCCAGTAATCCACATTCCAATTGACTAACGTTCCGTTGGGGTTAGGCTGGGTGAGTAGGAGTGGGCCTACCCTTGAAACACTGAAGAGTTCAGAGACAGGTTTGGTCCAACTCGGTCCCATCGTCAGTGGAGGTGAGTTTCAGACGAAGAGGGAAGTATGTACAGAGGGGGTGGACAATACGTAACAGACAGTACACCAACCAACAGCACGTAAGTCACAGCACGCAAACAGACTCAGTAACGGGAACAGTAATAGTAACAGTAATAGGCCACAGTTGTAAGGGGCCCCTAGCACGTGTTTCGGTCAAACAGGGGGATTCATCAGCACAAATTGGCACAGCTACCAAACTAAAGCTGCCACCAAAACTTGATAAAGTCGGGAAATCCTTCAGGAAATCGGCAATGTAAGCCACGAGGTATCGTACCACACAGTAACCTCAGATTGAACTAAATTCTCCCAGGTTTTTTTAGAGAAAAAACGAGAACCCAGAAGACCAAGCAACGTTGCCAGATTGACAAATTCATCTCGACACGGATGAACTGAGACACTCCGAAGTGATCGCTAGACTTGAAGTTGGTTAGTGAGTGACTGTTACATATAAATTATTTAAATAAAATAATTAACACACTTAAAAAAAATACTAAAACCTAATTTTTACTTAACAACTATACGTTTACTTATAAACTAAATCCCAATAATGCTACCCTATTTACTAAATATTTGCAACTTAAAACTACGAATTTCCGGACCGTAACATACCTCCCTTTCCTCAAAAAGAAAAAAAAAAGTTTTTTTTCTTCAATCTAGGAAAGCGAGAAACGTCCTAGTCCAGTCAACGTCCATATGCAAAACTCCAAAAGTCCCGAGAAACTATCCGAGTCAAATCTACATGAAATTCCCACTCATCATCTGAAGGGTCGTCCGGAGGGTGTGCCTTCAAATCCTTTGCATGACGAATTTCAAAGCTTTTACTTGATGATAGGTCCATCAGCTCATAAGACCATGGAGATACTATCCGGACTATGACGAACGGACCAGTATATCCAGATGCAGACCTCGATGTGAAGTATCGCGTAGCATCCAACAGTCCTCCATCCGAAAATCCACCCGAATTCTCCATTTGACCACTATGTCCATGACCGACCATCGATTCCCGAGCATCAGTGTAAAAGACATGATTCCCTTCGACATGGGGACGGCAAGCTTCAGAGAGCTGATGCACACTACCCCCGAATGGTGGAATATCAGTGGTACCGACTGATGAACCATTCGACGACGGTAAAAGCACAGGAGCACTCAGGGCACGTTCTTCATCAGAAGAACCGAATGGTGTTTTACATACATAGTGATGAGCCGAGTCATTCTGTCGTAACATCCCTCCCTTGAAGTCCGACTGTTGCAGGCTTGGTATGTCATCCCACGAAATCAAATCGGCTGGACTTGGCAAGTCATTCCATGTAATCAAATCGTATATTACAGGAGCTGTACTTTGCTGTTCAATAGGCCTTTGCAGATCAGGAGGATCATCCGAATCCAAAATGCTGAAGTGCATCGGCAGCACAACAGAAGCTGCTTGAGAGCTATCCATACATGATAGAATGTAGTCACGTTAAAATGAAAACAAAACATTTCTCAGTATCAGAAACAATTGAGGCGGCATACTGCAACCACTCCCTACCCAACCAAAAAAAAACAACAACAAAAAAAATCCAACGTCCTACCAGAATAAGTCACCAAATACCTAGAACTATATCACCATTAATATATAAAAAAGTCCGCACTTCACTTCCTACAACGAAGAAATAGGCACTAGTTATATCAATAAAACTAAACTATAATAGAATAAAGAGAATTACAATAACCATCAATCAGTCATCACGCAAGTACCTTTCCAAACAGCGTAATTGAAAATGAAAAAGTGTTTTCGTTTTTTTCATATCTCTCAAAATAGCTTAAAAAAAATTAAAATGGAATCGCAATATTTCGGTATTTATCGGATATTTCCGGAACGGCTTGGAATTTTCAAGTTGGTAAAATGGGATCTTGTTGAGTACCAAAATGCGCAATTTTTTGTCTAATTTAACCGACACTGTATCTCTTATAGTTTGCGAGATCCCCATGCTGTGCATCCTTATCTTGGACACACTGTATTATTACATCTTTGGATTCCACGTAAAATTCTAGTCAGATTTGATGTATCATGCCCCATACCCAAGTATTCGAGTTTTTGAAATACATTGAGTTTTTATGTAAAAAATGACGTTTTTAGTCTACAATTTAAATATGAATTCTACCTATGGCCATTATTATTGCATTTGAGTTTTATTCCTTCTTGAGAGGGACCTACTTTAAAAGATGTTTCACAATATTTTGATAACTATCAATACAGGGTGGTCAATAAATAAGATCAAAAATTAAATGAAAAAAAAACTGACAAAAATCATTTTTTTCAAATGGAAACCACAAAATGCTATAATTTCATCGTATGCCGCATTGGAAATAAAGGTAAGTTTGTATTACATTGTCCATTTCAAATTAAAAAAAAAAAATAACATTTTTGGAAAGGACGATCTTACACAAACTCACCTTTATTTTTAATGCTTAATGCTATACAATGATCAAATTTGGGTGTTTCCATTTGAAAAAATTGATTTTTGGCAGTTTTCTCTATTTCATTTTTGATCTTATTTTTTGACCACCCGGTTTCAATAGTTTCCAAAATATTGTAAAAAATCTTTTATGGGAGGTCCCTTTCAACAAGGAATCCAACACAAATTAGATAATAAAGGCTTTCTTATAAGGTGAAATTCACATCTAAATTTGTGCCTACGAACGTCATTTTTGACATTATAACTCAAATATTTCAAAAGAATTGCACGTAGAATCCAAAAATGTGATAATATATAGGGTGTTCTATTTAAAATAAGCAAATTGACACCTACATCCGGTATAATCGGAAGTCGCACAACGTCGCTATTATTTTATTTGAAGAGAGCATATTTCAAAATCTCACCACACAAGTTTACGGAATTCCAATCGTCTTGTTTCCCCGAGATATTCTAATGGACGGTCACCGAGAGACACCCTGTATACGACGTACCTCTGAGACGTACGTACGTATGTACTGCGTTTTTGAAACATACATACTCAGTACGTACTGTTCACATACCTTCAGGGTACGCACGTACAAAATACGTACTTAGATACGTCCACAAAGCGTACCATTTAGTTACATTGAACTTATCTGGGACGTATTTGCTGGCAGTTACGTACGTAATAGGTACAGGGTGTCTATTTAAGAATGGCAAGGTGCCAGATCTCAGAAACTAGGCATCCGAGAGACTTGCGGAAAAAAAATTACTGGGTAATATGGAATAGAGAAAATGCTGGAAATATATCAGAAGTTCCCAAGATCGCCACAAGATGGCGTAACAGTGCTATCAAAACACAAAATCGCTGTTTTTTCGTGATTTTTAAACATAAACAAATACAAATGAATACCGCTATGGATTCCTTGAGAGATTTTCTTCAAATTTGTTTTTATGATTTTTTTTCCTAACATGTCAAATAAGACAGGTATCAGCTGTCAAACCTTACAACGCAAGAATGCTCATAACTTTGAAACAACCCAACCGATTGACGCGATCTTGGTCTCATATGAAAGAGCATGATCTGGACTTCAAAAAACTTTATTGGTTTTGAGTTTTTGACCTTCGCCGTCGCCGCTAGATGGCGTTAACTGAAATGGTAGCATGTTTTTGAGTTTTTTCCAAAAAAATCAAATGTAATGGTATATTTATTTTTATATATTTAAAGGGGATACATTTTCCTATAAAAAAAAAAAAAAATTAATGATTTTTTTTTTTATTTTTTTAATTTTTTTAATAGGAAAATGTATCCCCTTTCAAAATATATGAAAATAAATATACCATTACATTTGATTTTTTTGGAAAAAGCTCAAAAACATGCTTCCATTTCAGTTAACGCCATCCAGCGGCGACGGCGAAGGTCAAAAATTCAAAATCAAAAAAGTTTTTTGAAGTGCAGATCATGCTCTTTCATATGAGACCAAGATCGCGTCAATCGGTTGGGTTGTTTCAAAGTTATGAGCATTCTTGCGTTGTAAGGTTTCACAGCTGATACCTGTCTTATTTGACATGTTAGGAAAAAAAATCAGAAAAACAAATTTGAAGGAAATCTCTCAAGGAATCCATAGCGGTACTCATTTGTATTTGTTTGTATTAAATCACGAAAAAACAGCGATTTTGTGTCTCGATAGCACCGTTACGCCATCTTGTGGCGATCTTGGGAACTTCTGATATATTTCCAGCATTTTCTCTATTCCATATTACCCAGTATTTTTTTTTCCGCAAGTCTCTCGGATGTCTAGTTTCTGAGATCTGGCACCTTGCCATTCTTAAATGGACACCCTGTACATAAGTTTGGTCCGACCATTATGTACAAAGTACATATCATGTACGTAGTGATGCTGTTTGGGTTAGTTGATGTTCTTCTGTATCTTCAAATAAGGGTTGTTCCCATAGGAACGCGCCCAGTTTGGGGCACACTGTACAGAGTTCCAGAAAATGACACTGCGCAACATGGAGTTGTGAAGGAAAGCAGGCTTACCACCAAACTTCGCGTAGTGTTTGAAGCATCGTGTGCATCAATCTCAGGATACTCGCTCAACAGTTCACAATCCAGACCGACTTATTCAACACTTTAGTCCGTTTCCGTATTTATAACTATGAAGTCGGAGGCGATATAGAAAAAATGTACAGAATGTGCCTCATAAATTCATGTCGACGCTCGCTACAATGAATCTCATAAATCCAGAAAGCCCTATCGAGATATTTGAATTGGCTACAGTCCGGTACAGAGAAGCTATGGCACCTGTTAAGCCGCTTTCTTAGCAACGGCGCCGGCGGCTCGTGATATACAGTGTGTCCAAGATAAGGATGTCTATCATGGAAATTTTTGAAAACCGTAAGAGATTCGAAGATGGGTAAATCAGAGAAAAGTTGCGAAGTTTTAAAATTCCGAGTAGTTTCGGAGATATGCCTAAAAAAACGAAATTTGCCGATTTCGTTTTTATTTTTTTCTGACGTTATTTAGAGAGATATGGAAAAACAAAAGACACTTTCTCATGGCAACTTTTCAAGCTCTACAAAACCGCGTTGAGAGATTTTTCCGTACGACCTCTCGTTTGGGAGAAACCATCATCAACTTTTTTTTCAATACGGTCCTGGTTTCCTTATGACGGATTTGAAGAGCCTCTTGTTCCTAAACCAACAATTGATCGCAATTATTCAAAAAAAAATTATATCGATGGATTTTTCCATAAAAACTCATGTGTTAGAGAGAGACAAAAAATACATTTTTAATAGGATTAAAAACAAACACCTCTTTTTTAATAAGTGCGATACATCGATGGTTTAGGAACATAAGAGGCTCTTAAAATCCGTAATAAAAAAATCCAGGACCGTATTTGAAAAAACAAAGTTGATGATGGCTGCTCATAGACGAAACGTCGGTTCTTCAATTCAATAACGCTATCTTGTAAAGGGCAAAAAGTGGCGATGGAGAAGTTCCATTCATTTTACAATATCTCTTCAAATGTGGTCAGAAAAAAATGAAATCCATTTTGAAAAATTTCGATTTTTTTGGATAATTTTGGAAGTAGTCGGAATTTCTTGGCTTTTGAACCGGCATTTTGTTAACCATCAAAATACGCAACTTTGCGATTTAAAAATCAAGCGTCAAGTAAGTAAAGATTTCACCAATATCGAGTTACATAGATTCTCGGACGCATCTACCAAAGACCTTGAGCGCATGTGTTATACGTTCGCGGGATTCAAAAGAGAATTTCAACGTTTCTTTGGTTTGTGCCAATTCAAAGGTGGCACCACTGAAAACACAAACCATTCCTTGGTTGGAATTATTGATGGGTGCACTTCTCCTTGCACATCTGATGGAACAAGTCACATAATATGTTCTTTAGATTCGCCAATCAAGCTATTCTTGATGAGTTGCATCACATTTCTCAAATTGGACTACATAACCTCACAATTGTTGCCAAACGGACAGCAAGAATTATAATTTCCTAAACTGATGACGGTATGGAGATTTTGTGAAAGATACCAATGCAGATATCAAGGGGGGCAACTTTTGGAATGTTAGCTGTCATATTACTTTCAATCCCCTAACCTCCAGGGCGCCTACCTTAAGATTTTGAATGAAAACTCCTATTTCTTTTGTCATTTTTGAGTTCCTCATGTATGTATCTCTAGAAAATTTCCTTTTTTTTTTTAATTGGAATTCTCAATTTCACAGACTAATTGTGACGTTATGTACTTTATTTTTGAAAAAAAAAGTGATGTAGCTTATTGAGAATTACATAAAGATTTCAAAAATCGCGGAATAAGTGGAGGCTATTTGAAATTTCAGTTACCCTGGGAATGAGAGGGTTGAATCCAAAAATCAATAGATACCTCAAAAGTTGTCCCCCTCGATATCTAAATTGAAGTGTCTCACCAAATTTTTATACTATCATCAGTTTAAGGAATAATTGATTCTGTTAGTTTGAAAATTTTTGTGAGGTTAGGAACTTCAATTTAAAAAAAAAAGTGATGTTGCGTATGAAGAATAACGTGAAGATTTCAAAAATCGCAAAATAAGTGGGGATTGCTTTTTGAAATTTCAGGGGTAGCTACTCTGGGCGTGAGAGGGTTGATTCCAGAAAAACAACAGATACCTCAAATACCCTCGCGATATCTAAATTGACGTGTCTCGCCAGATCTCCATACTATCATTGGTTTGGACACAATCAAATGCTGGTCCTTTTCAAATTGTCACCCTGTATATGATTCCCGTTTGCCAAGCGGAAATTGGACAGTTCTACTTCGAAATCAGATTCAATGTTAGCCAGGCATGATGCATAGGCATAGTGCTATCGATATTTTTCCACTACTATAGTTCACCGACAAGCGGCGGAAAATGTTTTGCTCGTTCGGTTAGGTGCGGCGCAAAGTTCTCACTAGAACAAATAGATGCAGTGCGCTCTGATCGTTTGGAGCAATTGGTTGCAAGTGAGGACGCTCCTTTCTGATGATGCTAGTTCAAAGTGCCGCATATGAGTGAGCCCTCTTTATTGTTTTATGTTTGGTGCAAGATGCATTTCAAAGGATATGCATGATATACCTAGGTCTGATCTGGTTATACCTACTTTGAAAAAAAAACTCAGTATTTCGAAGCGGTTTCTACTTGGCTTCTTCTGTGAATAGATCCCTCACCCATTTTTTTGTTTGATTCCCCATATTCCAACAATCATCTTACAAATTCGGTAAAATTGTAGAATTCTTTTTCGAAATGCGCCTCTTTCTGCTACTCAGCATCGCGTTAGTTTAACAAACAAAGCTTCAATTGAACACAGGAGTAATAATTCACAGTTCATATTTTATAGTTTAGAACCTTAAAAATAAGAAACCACAATAAAAGATCAAAACTCTCGACGTCGACATAAACAAAAAACAGGTGACGTGTATCTTTTTCCATTGCGACGATTACGCTAGAACGTAGCAATCACGCTACGACCTCCAGGGAGAAGGAAAGTCATGATGGGTTATTTCATAACATAAGGAAAATCAAGATCTTCAAAAAAAGTTTTAATGATACAAAACTAACGTAATATAGGGAGTAAATTTTAAAAAAGGCCCCCATCTTCAAAATGAGCTATTACTAAATCCAATCAGCGACGATGTATCAGAAACTTTAGATTTTCAGAACTGCAGTATAGGTACGGGTGAGGTCAGTGGAACTGCTCTGGGCTCCGTTGTCATCTATAAGCTGAATTGCTATGGCTTGACGACGACGACCCAAGAGAGCAACCTCTCCTTTTGGAGGCGCACCATGGGCCCGCTGAGTGGCCCAAGTGCTGTGGTGTTTATCACCCTTGCCCAACGTGAACAATACTATACAATACTCTACACCACTCCAGTTAATTTTCAAATAATGTTGAGCTCAGATTCTTATTCAACATTAAAGTTTGTGCGACGTATCAAATTTACTGATTTTTGTTTTGTATGAACGGTTCCGGAAATATTGAGGAAAAATCGTCTTCAGAGTGTTCTATTTAAATGAGCTTGGCTCGCTTGGGAAGCATGTTCGACAAATCTTTAAAGAAACTTTTTTTCATGAAAATATCTCAAGAATCACCCCACGAACTTTTTAGCAATGACTAGGAAACATCCCGTATATGTATGGGCAGTAGTCTCTGAAAGATGACATAAACTTTGTTCGCGGGTCGGTTACAAGCTAATTCAGAACTGGTTCGTAATCGACCCGCGAACAAAGTTATTATTTCGTCCACCTGGTCGCACTGCGTTTTTTTTTTGAATTGTTGATGCTTATTAAAATGATGAATATAATGATGATAATCACTGCTTAAACGTATTTTTTTATCAATCTAGACAAACAAATAAATTCTATGCGTGACATGCAAACTTGACTACCTACCTATAAAACCATCTTTAGAATTATCACAGCTTTGTCACATGCATGAATACTTTGTATATTGTCAAGGCAATTGTCAAACATTAAAATACGTATACTATCAAACCTTTCTTTACCCATAAAATTATCAAGTGGCACGAAATACAATCACACGTGAACCATCTCAAAAACACTCTTTATAGCTTTAATGAGTGGAAACTTCACATTCCTTCCAGGAGTCAAATTACAGATACCCTTATAATCGTCTGTATTCAAACTATACACCATAGCCCCTGCGAAATTGTTGGCCTTGATAAATTCAGACTTATAAGAAAGACTTTGAGGGTCATCAAAAGAAACCCATTCATAATGTTTGGAAGCATAAGGACTCAAGGTCTCCATATTGAAAACGGCAGTGATGTGATTATTTTGCAAAAAATTATAAATGGTGGGAAAAGATGCAAATCCATGGTTCCCTAATTTGCCATAACCAGAGGCTGGGGCAAATAAGTCGTGATTTTTCGGATTAAGTAACCTAGAGAAAAAGCTTAAGATTTATTAATAAAAATATCAAAATATTGTTACCTGAATGTATGTCCGTAAGTGGGTAGACCAATAACAATCTTTCTCTTATCCATACCAAGAAAATTCCAATAATAAGAAGAATAGTTGATATTCAAAGTAGATAGATAGTACTTTTCACTCGGAGTTTCATAGAGAGGAGAATTGAAGCCAGTGAATGGAGTCATTTTTGTAAAGGAGTGGTAATCATATGACATAATGTTGACATAATCAACATATCTGGAAAAAACATTTACTTGTCAATTTCAGTAACAGAGTGACACTTGACAACTCTCGTAATGTTTTTCGATAACTTGACAAAAATAGTAAAGTACATAACAAAGAAACATAGCCTGACCGCTCAGAAAGATTTCCCCAATCAAATCATTCAATATGTGAAGGAAAGGTTATCAATTAAATCGACATTTTTCCACAATACAAACATTTTACCAGACTGATATACATTCATAGTCAGATAAATAGCACGACATCTCTAAAATTTGATGAAACTTTGATCCGGCATCATTGATCAAGTAAGTAATGGTACTTTTGAGAACTTCAATCTCTTTGTCAGTACATACATTATGTTTATTTAATTATTTATTTCTTCATTTATTTATACGTGAAGAACAGACTTTCTATATGCATTTTGTCCTTTGGTGAAAATACAAGCGCAGTTTGTTTAACAGTGTTTATAAATATTCAAGGACCAGATCAATACTAGAATTTTTGCATGTAGGTGAAACATGCATGGTTTTTCATCCATTTTTTCTGAATATATATATATATCAATTTTGAGGTTAATCTTTGTCAAACGCGAGGCTCTTTTTCTTTATTGATCATTGTCAACATAATCGAAAATTGGACAAAATGCATTTATAAAGTCTGCTCCTCACGCGTCCTGACAATTTAGAAAAAAAATTGTTTGGGGCCTTTTTGTCACGTTTAACTATTCAAAATTATATTTTTTTCTGTGTAACTTTTGATAAAAATGGCTAGTACCATACCAACAAACTCTAACTCTACGGCGGTAGGGGACATAAAAACAAACGTTTTTGTTCACTAAACATATTATGTCCGCAAATGAGCCGTTTGGGCTGTATTGGTATTTATTATAGTGCGCTTTAATCAAATCACTATCTACTAATTTATAGTTTTGTTCATCAACAAATAAATTATGATTTAAAATGATGTTCAAAAACTAAAAAGACTTATCACGAATAATGTCGATCCCAAGGTAGGAATTTTCTTTATCATCAACATTTCAACATTTGCTATTTTTTTGTACCCCTTCTAACTTTTTTCTCAGCTGTCACTACTGTGTTGAGAAATGCAGAACGTGTTTACTTTAACTTGCTCTAACTTTTGAACCATTTGATATTGAAATATTAAAACGAACTTTCCATTTACTAAACCATACAACAGATTTTCTTGTAGAGACCCGCTGGTATAACCAGTGGCGTAACTATAATAGAACAATTGGAGGCAAAGCCCGGGGCCCGTAAAGTTGGGGGGCCCAGTCCCCAGTCACTTGAACTTGAAATATAGAAACTTATGTGTATATATTATTGCAAAATATCCTTCATAATCAATTATCACCTACAAGTACTAGTGGTAATTTACACTTTAAATTTATTAATCGCTTTCTTTTTTCATATATGTACTTCCGTCGGTATTTAACGCTCCTCTGTTTCGGTTATTCATAGCGAGTCTTTGCTTATTTGAAACTTGACAATCTTAGTTTTTAATAAATACGATAGTATCACAAGAAGTAATGAATTTGGCAAAATCGCGTGAAGACCGGATTGAGATATAAATATAATAATATAGAAGTTGTCAAGTTAAAGTTGCATGTAAAATTCATCACGAATAAAAAATCAAAAATAAAAATTCACGAGGGTGTTATTCAATCAAAGTCCTGAAAGAAAACCCCACATATTGATGGTCCTTCACACCGGATATTCCCAGAAGAAAGCAGAATGATAAAGGTCAGCCCTTTCCATTTTCTTATTTTTCTAACCTAACCTAAATTTCCGACCTACTCTTCGCCTTCGAGGTTAAGATCGTTTAAGAAATCGTATTTAAGCACAGACATTTTTGTCTCTCGTATTATAGCATAGACATTATTGTCTCTCGTATTTAATTAACAATAATTTACACGACTTATCACGCTGTCTTACCAATAAAATATTGTACAAACAAAAATATTTTAGTTGGTCACGATTTTGCAACTAAACTTGCGTAAAGGCATTTTAAGTGGATAATTTCACGTTGACAAGTTTGACTGCTGTACATATTCACGCAAAAACCTCGTTAATCCAGTCATTAATCGATTCTATAAACAAGTTTTTGTTTCTCGATAAATTAAATTGAAAACCATATCACGATGTCAGATAGTGGAGATCATAATCATGAAGCTAATCCTGAATTCGATTTAGCACGTATAAAACGTAGCAGGGCTCAAATCAAAAGCGAATTGACAAGGTTTCAGAATTTCTTGGATAAGACGGACTTAGGGAGGTCAATTGAATTGTTGCAGGTTAGGCTTGTAGCGATTAAGCCATTGTTAGATAAATTCAAAACCGCGCAAAATGAATTTGAAGAATTGTTAATAAGTGATTTCCCGGATAATTATAATGAAGACGACTGTGTGAATGAACTTACGGATTTTGAAATGCGATATTTTGAAGCTTTAGCTCAAGGGCAAAAAGCTCTGGACTCGCACTTACACATGTCATCTTCGAATACTCAGCAAAATGCATCAACGAGCGGAATTCAAAATAATCAAAATAATACTTCGATTACAACTTTGCCAAATGTTTCGGCAAAATTACCACAACTATCATTGCCAGATTTTAGCGGATCATACAGTGAATGGCAAAGATTCCGAGATATGTTTCGTGCGATAGTGCATGATAATAGCTCTTTATCCGATGTTCAACGATTTTACTATTTAGAAGGTTCTCTAAAGGGTGAGCCAAAGAATATAATCGCTTCTTTAACTCCTACAGACGCGAATTATAAAACAGCTTGGGAGCTTCTAGAAAGGCGATATGAAAATAAAAAGATTATAATAAATTCCCACTTGAAAGAAATAATGGATTTGCCTACGTTACCCAAAGAGTCTCACGCATTATTACGAAACTTATCGAATACATTTTCCAAAAATTATCGTTCATTGGAATCTTTGGGAGAAAATGTTTTAGAATGGAACACCATTTTAATTTATATTTTGGTTTCCAAATTGGATCAGAACACGAAGCGGGAGTGGGAAGTTTATTGTAAAAACATCGATTCACCAAAAATTGCGGAATTTAACGAGTTTTTAAATCAAAGATGCCAACTTTTGGAGGTTCTTGATGCAAGATCAGGTGCAAGTAATACCAGTCCAAGAAAACCTGCCGATTCAAAGGCTTTTGTGACATCGGAGACATCATATAGGCTTTAATGTCCAAATTGTAAAGAGCAACATCAGATATATTTTTGTGAAAGTTTTAAAAAATTATCTATTGCAGATCGCTTAGAAAAGGTAAAAAGGTTTAACCTATGCACTAACTGTCTTCGATATGGACATAGAACCCTCGAATGTAAGTCATCGGGTTGTAAAATTTGTCGCAAAAAGCATGCAACGTTGTTGCATAGACCACAAAATACAAGCACGACTTCAAACAACGAGAATCCTAATAACTCGCAATCTTCTTCAACTAGCCAAGCTTATATTTCAGAAATATCGGAACGCAATGATCATCAGGGTGAAGTTGTCAAAGAAAATTTGACAATGTCAAATTCTTTTCGGGATACATTGAATACCGTTATTTTACTATCTACTGCGATTATTGATGTTTTTGACAAAGATAAAAACCTTGTTTCATGTAGAGTTTTGCTTGACTCTGCATCACAATCAAATTTTGTCAGTGACGAAATGCTAAAGAAATTGAACTTGCCCACTGTAAAAACTGACCTACCAATTGTTGGAATAAACAAAATCAAAACCACAATATCACGTCGGGTTGTGATCTCGTTGAAGTCCAAGCATTCCGGATATGCATCTAAATTGAGCTTTCTTGTTTTGCCAACTATCACGGATATCTCTCCTCAAAAATGGTTTGATATTTCAAAATTAAATATTCCTCAAGACCTGAGATTGGCAGATCCTGATTTCAATGTTCCCGATGAAATTGATATGTTGCTAGGTAGCGAAGTGTTTTATGAACTTCTCTGTATTGGACAGATAAGGTTAGGCAAAAACCCACCAATTTTACAGAAAACACTATTGGGATGGGTCTTAGGCGGTTCAGTTCCATGTGGTGGAGATAAAATTGGCAAATCGGATGTCATGCTGTCAAATTGTTTTTGTTCGCAAGATTCTTTGAATAAAACTTTAGAAACATTTTGGATTACCGAAGAAGTAAATTTGAATCCTCGTGCCATTATGACAAAGAAGAAATTGAATGCGAAAACCATTTTCAGCAGAATACCACTCGTGACGAAACAGGTCGTTTTGTAGTAAAACTTCCTTTAAAACCAAACTTTAAAGACTTAGGCGACTCTGAGCAAGCCGCGCTCAATAGGCTGTATGGTATTGAAAGGCGTTTAGCGAAGAATCCAGAACTCGAAAAATCATACAAGGCGTTTATGCAAGAGTATCAAAAACTAGGTCACATGACAAAAATAGCACGTGATTTATCATCAAAAGTTCCCATTTATTATATTCCCCATCATTGCGTAGAAAACCCGGATAGTACCACGACAAAACTAAGGGTGGTGTTTGATGCTGCTTGCAAATCATCCACTAACCTGTCACTAAATAATGTTTTAAAAACTGGTCCCACAATACAGAGTGACTTATTCTCAATTTTACTTCGATTTAGAAAACATAATTTTGTGTTCATAGGAGATCTATCAAAAATGTATAGGCAGGTGCTCATCAATGAAGATGAAAGAAATTTACAGCGAATTGTCTGGAGAAATACACCAGATGAAGAAGTCCAACACTTTCAACTCAATACAGTGACGTACGGCACAGCATCAGCCTCATTCTTATCAACACGCTGTTTATTAGAAATATCGCAAAATATAGCTAACCAATTTCCGCTTGAGAGTGAAATAATTTCATCAGACTTTTATGTAGATGATCTTCTCACTGGGTCATTAGACCTGAATTCACTTATAAGTCTTAGACGAAGAATTTCTGATATTCTATCTCAGTATGGATTTGAGTTACGAAAATTTCATTCAAACAACCGTGAAGTACTCGATGATATCCGTCAAAATAATGAAGAAAATCAAAACTACTCAATTTCGGATGGCTCATCGGTGAAAACATTAGGAGTGTCCTGGATTCCAACACTCGATAAATTTGAATATAATTCCCAAAATATCTGCTTAGAAAGTGATAAAGTTACAAAAAGAACTATTCTTTCCTTTGTTGCGAAAATCTTTGACCCACTAGGCATTTTGGGACCTTTATCCATACGCGCAAAATTAATAATCCAAAATCTTTGGAAACTGCAAATTGACTGGGACGAAAGCATTTCTAATCACCTCTACTTTGAATGGTTAGAATTAAAAAATGATTTGGCTCTAGTTGGTCTAGTGCAAGTTCCACGGCATGTTATCACTCTTCAGCCCGACATCATAGAAATACACGGATTTGCCGATGCGAGCGAGAAGGCGTATGCGTGCTGTGTATACATTCGTTCTATCAATGTATTACAAGAAAAAATTGAATCCAATATACTTTGCGCCAAATCACGAGTAAGTCCTTTGAAATCTTTATCTTTGCCGCGACTGGAGCTTTCAGGTGCTTTATTACTTGCTAAATTGATGAAAAAATGTACCAATGTTTTAAAGCTTAACCTGAATAAAACTTTTTTGTGGACGGATTCTACCATTGTACTCTCATGGATTTCCAATGAACCACGATCGTTGAAAACTTTTGTGGCCAATCGTGTTGCGGAGATTCAGGAAATCACTAATACTGAAGATTGGAACTATATTCCTTCGGAAATGAATCCAGCTGATATTATTTCACGTGGCGCGAATATAAAGGATTTGATCAATTCGAATTTGTGGCTGCATGGTCCTAATTTTTTTGTAGACATTGAACGGTGGCCCAAAAATTCCAACATTTCAAATTTTGCACGATCAAAAAAGGATATTCCTGAATTGAGACCAATGCCAAAAATATCTTTATCAAACCAAAATACGGATAATGAAATATTTGAAAGATTTTCAAGTTTTGAAAAGACAATTCGTGTTGTAGCTTACTGTTTGAGATTTGCTAATAACCTCAAATCTTCAGTCGAAAAACGGATCACCGGAAAACTTACGACATTGGAAGTTCGTCAAGCTGAAATAAATTTGATAAAGTTAGTGCAGTCTCAATGCTTCTCTATAGAAATCCATGACTTAAAAAAATCACAGCTAGTGTCTCACAAGAGTAAACTAAAATCGCTTTCACCATTTATTGATCAAAGCGGTATAGTTAGAATCGGTGGTAGATTAAAAAACTCAGAGTATAGATATGACGTTAAATTTCCCATTGTTTTACCTTCAAATCATACGTTCACGAAACTAATCATTGATCATGAACATAAGCGATCTTTACATTCTGGAGTGCATGGTACGTTGTCACATATAAGGCATGGGTGATTTGCCAGGATTGCGTATCACTCAATCTCGTCCTTTCTCTTCTGTAGCCGTAGATTATGCGGGGCCATTTGAGCTCAAAGATGGCAAAACCAGATCAAGAAAAATCATCAAGGGTTATATATGCATTTTTATATGTTTGGCGACCAAGGCTATTCATATTGAAGTCATAACTGATCTGACAAGTGATGGGTTTCTCAGTCTTTTAAAGAGATTTCGTCACCATAGAATAGGTTTGTTCAATATCCACTTTTGGTGTATATTGAGTTATATACACCAAAAATTAAGTTACATTTGGCTTGTTCAATAGACCACAACAATAAAAGTATCAACCTAACCATAAAAATGTTTTCAGTGTATTTACGTTCAACATCCAGCAATAATATTAAAATATAGTGTTCAGATGTTCAATATCCGGATATTGAACACGCCAATCCTAATATATAAAAAGCTCTATTGAAAGTCAGTGTTGTTTTATTCAATATCCATTCTAACCAATCAGGAGCTACGTTTAACATCACGACTGCGTGCATTTTAACGATTGAAATGCGTCCAAACATTCGTTTTAAAAATAGATTTCCCCATCAAGATTTTTTCGAAGTCATGATAGTAAGACAAAGAATCCCACGAAGTGTGAAGAGAAAAAATGAGGGTAATACAAGACCCGAAAATTCAGAAAAAGCTATTCTAGAGGCAGTGCCTGTCCAGAAAGAAGTGCGAAATACTTCAGCAAAAAAAGCAAAAGACTTAAAAGAAATGTTGAAGTACCTATATCGAGGAAGGATCGAATAAAGAGTTTTACATGACAATTATAAAAACGGTAAAAATTAAGAATAAGATAGACTTGTTCGAACGTTATTGTAACTATTGATTGGTTTTCTTTAATGAGTTGCATAGAAAATTTGTTTGTTTCAGAATTATCAGAATTCGTTTTTTTTTAAAAATTAGATTAAGTTGGTTCAAAGTTATGTGTTTTTTTCAAGAGGGAGCATAGAAAATATGTTGTTTGTTTCCGTTATTATAATAAAACAATTATTTATAATATTTGGAATTTATTTAATGCATGAATTATCAGAATTGGGTTGTTCTATATCCTCCCATTTTGTACAATATCCAACTCATCAACGCCACTAAATGTATAAAGGCTGATTTTGTTCAATATCCAAATAGAAAGTTACTATTAGTTTATTTTATATACATAAATATATAAAATGGAGATAAGAAAAAAGGTTAATGTAAATGTATTTGAATAAAAAACACTTGAAATGTCGTTATCGTGATGAAATTAATTAAATACAGTTACTTTTTGTTTCACCTCCCATTCCTCACAAAACAGAAAAGTGGACATTGAACAAACCTATTTTAGGGTGACGATTTGTATCGCGTCGAGGTTTTTGCTCATATATTTACAGTGACAACGCGACTAATTTTGTAGGTTCCAATAACGAACTCTCTTCAATTACAAAACTAGCTAACTCTGATAAAGTGCAAAATTACGTCACAAGCTCAAATATTAAATGGCACTTCATGCCATCGCGTTCACCCCATTTTGGTGGTTTGCATGAAACAGCGATTAAGTCATGTAAACATCATTTAAAACGTATTTTGAACGGTACTCACTTATGTTATGAAGAAATGTATACTTTAACGACACAAATCGAAGCGATATTAAACTCAAGGCCTCTAGTTCCTATGTCTTCCGATTCTAATGATCTTAGTGCAATCACTCCTGCACATTTTCTAATTGGACAAGAACTGACCTCTCTGCCTGAACGAGACCTCACACAAGAAAAAATCAATCACGCCCGAAGATATCAACATCTTCAACTCATGGGTCAACACTTCTGGACTCGCTGGAGGATGGAGTATCTGCATCAGTTACAGCAGCGAACTAAGTGGCAATTTAATACTACCAAGGATTTCCACATCGGTTCTTTGGTTCTCTTGAAGGAAGACCACTGTCCTCCAATGTTATGGCCTTTAGGAAGAATAACCGAACTTCACCCAGGCAAGGATGACATTGTGCGTGTAGTTTCGGTTAAAACGAAACAAGGTACAGTCAAACGGTCAGTGACAAAAGTGTCGTTATTACCAGTTGAATAAAGACAACGTAGTTTATTGGCTTCATGCCTTACTGACTTTATCGCTTGCATTTTAAGTGATTTTATAGTTCCTTGTTGAAAGTCCAAGCCTAGCCTTTCAAGGGGGGCAATATGTTAAATATTGACTAATTTTTACAAAATGTTCATTGGAGTGTGAACGCAGTTAGTGTAGCCTAGTGACGTCCCTGTTGGCAAGGTGAAATATAATAATATAGAAGTTGTCAAGTTGAAGTTGCATGTAAAATTCATCACGAATAAAAAATCAAAAATAAAAATTCACGAGGGTGTTATTCAATCAAAGTCCTGAAAGAAAACCCCACAGGTAGGTACTAAGAAAATCGTAATCAAACAGTCAATATTAATATTATCTTAATAGGCTGATATACAGGGTGTCCCAGATCACTACTTATACAGCAAATAGAGGAACCATAAATGAAAAGTTTGAGATGGGGCGAACCTAAAGCTGGAAGTGACCCATTTCCTAGATACAGGGTGTTTCTTTATTCGAGAAAACAAAAATTACACGCCACTGTTTTTTGGACCTTATTTGTTTTCTTTCAAAAAACTCATTCAATGTTCAATGAACAAAGTCTCTTGAGTTTTTTCTCCCCGACGAGTAGAGCAGTAGGATTTCATACTTTTACCAAAACTAAAAATTTTCGATTATCTACGCTTTGAAGGACATTGGTATGGTTTTTATTTTTATAGGTACTCGAAAACGGTGCGTCGGAGAGATAAAAGTCAGGAAAGCTAATTCTTTTGGAAATTGAACAAAGTTCAAGAAAAAAGTATTATTGTTCAGAAAAAGTTATGTTATACCATTTTTTTTTTTTTGAAAAATAGTGCACACATGTCCTCCAACTCCGGCCCTGAACAAGGTATTTTTTTTTTCAAATACTCAGAAACATGCAATACCATTTAGTGTTTAAACCCTGAAAATTTCATGAATATCGGTTGAGCAATTTTCAAAATAAATTCATACATTAATTTTTTTTGAAAACTTGTACACCCTGTATCTAGGAAACGGGGCATTTCCGGCCATAGGTTTCCTATCTCAAACTTCTTATTTATGGTTCCTCTATTTGCTGTATAAGTAGTGACCAGTTGATCTGGGACACCCTGTATCATTATGGTATGTGTGTGTCAAGGAATACTGATGAGAAAAAAACTAAATCATATTTAAATGGAGAAAATTGATGAATTAATGCCACATTCCGGATTCCTTATAACACATAAGCACCATTTTCTATGCCATGTGGAAAAACCAGAGTAAGCGAGTGTTGTTTCGATTACTTTGGAAGAACAATATGGTGACGGAGATGATGCTTTTAGTTTTATTAGTTTTAATAAGAGTTATCAACTACTGTCCTACAGTAACTCAAGAAATCCCCGTGGGGGTTGCTGGTCCCCCATCGGGCGCCTCCCCAGGTGGCGGATAGGGGAATGCCTCCCAGATATGGGAGGTACCGGGAAAATTAAATACCCCGGGGCGGACCAAAACCAGCACCTAGGAACGATGTGTGACAAACCTGAGGACTTTGTACCCCAAGTGAGTTTCAATCTCACCGTTGGTTCCGACCGGGTGGAAGCCCCGGTGGCCAACGCTGGCCCCACGGTTTTTGGGGAGGGCCAATCCCACGTTCTGGCATCCGAGGAACAACCAAACCTCGATGTAACTCATGAACCAACCACGGGTAACCAGGAAAGCAGTGATGCAATCCCCGGTGCCGGTGTATCTGCCATTAGTACAGGCGTTGGCAACATCAGCCTGAACAAAATGGCAAAGCTTTCCGGAGCCCAGCGAAGGAAGCTTGCGATCGAGAGGGCTAAAGCCAAGGGAGAGCCTATACGGCCTCGTAAACCTAGGACAAATAGGAATCCCGGGAATAGAACCCTCCCGAATAGCTCAGGGAACACTGGGACACCTGATGCTCGGGCCTCAGAGCCTGGAGCATCAGGTAAACCTAGGACCCCTGCAAACAAATCCTCTGCCCCCCGATGCTGAGGGTAATACAAATAAACCTTCAGCACAGTAAGGGAGCATCTGCTGCCCTTTGCCAACAGCTGGCAAAGAAAAACATAGACCTGGCCATCATCCAAGAACCCTGGATCACGAAGGGAAAAATAGCCGGTCTAGGAAACACTGGAGGTAAGATCTTTTACAAGGAGCAATCAACAGGTAACGCGAGAGCTTGCATATACGTGAGAAACGGAGTGCAGGCTCTCAATATTAAAGAACTAAATTCCAGGGATCAAGTAGCCGTCCAACTAAGCTACAAAGAGGAAGGAACCCAGAAGGACATCATAATAGCCTCGGTTTACCTTCCCTACGATGCACCCAGACCCCCACCATCGGAAGACCTGGAGAAACTAGTGAATCACTGTGGGCAGAGAAACCTACAGTGTATAATAGGTATGGACGCCAACTCGCATCACACCATCTGGGGGAGCAGCGATATCAACAAAAGAGGTGAGTCTTTATTGGATTTTATTATAACCCATGATTTGGAGATTCTAAACAAGGGCAACAAGCCTACTTTTGCAAACCGCATACGGTCGGAAGTTATTGATGTCACTCTGTCCACCTCCCGTATTAATCCCGATATCCAGCGGTGGCGCGTATCCGATGAACCATCCCTGTCGGACCATAGGTATATACTGATGGAAATCAATAGTATTGACAAGCCGTCAGAAATGTACCGCAACCCACGCAAAACGAACTGGACTGAATACCGGGAGGAGCTGGAGGCGGGGTTGAGCGGGATCAAGGAACGTATGCGTAACAGATTTGATGTTGAGGTGGTAGCAGAACAACTACAAAACGCTATAATTTACTCATACCATCAAAGCTGTCCGCTAATCCGGCGTTCTTCATGCAAGGACACAACCTGGTGGAACGAGAAACTTGACAAGATGAAGGGGGAAACACGCAGACTCTTCAATGTGGCCAAGAAAACCGGTGAATGGGATGAATACCACCATACTCTGACGAAATACAACAAAGAAGTAAGGGAAGCTAAGAGGAACTCCTGGAGGAAGTTTTGCACTGAGGTCGAAAAAACCTCGGAAGGCGCACGCCTTCAGAGAATCCTAGCTAAAGACCCCCTTCCACCAATGGGAACACTAAAGAAACCAAATGGGGAATACACGAAAAATGGCGAAGAAACCATTGAGACACTACTCAGGGCACACTTTCCAGATTCGACCATAATCAACTCGCAACAGGGAGTCAACACCCTATCTCCTGAGATCCTCCGGATGAGAGGATCAAGAGATGAATGGGTCATAGCCCGACAGATTGTGACATCAAATAGAATCGAATGGGCCATAAACTCATTCGAACCATACAAAGCACCTGGATGCGATGGGATAATACCGGCACACCTGCAGCAGGGCGAAGCCCAACTCATATCGATGCTTTGCCAACTATTCAGAGCAAGCCTGGCAACGGGACACATACCCATGATATGGAAACTCTCACGAGTGGTCTTTATACCGAAACCCGGGAAAGATAGCTCTCAGCCCAAGGCATTCAGACCAATAAATCTCTCGTCGTTTCTACTCAAAACGATGGAGAAAGTGATTGAAAGGCACATTAGGGAGACCTCCCTAATAGAGAGGCCACTACACAAAAACCAAAACGCCTATCAACCTGGTAAATCATGTGAAACTGCTCTGCATGAACTTGTTCATAAAATAGAGCAACCACTGAACAACCAAGGAGTTGCCCTAGCTGCATTCCTTGATATAGAAGGAGCATTTGATCACACCTCCTTCGATTCAATGACCACCGCAATCAATCGGCGTGGAATTAAAGACACAGTTTGTAGGTGGATAAGAAACATGCTGAAAGGTAGGAGAATTCAAGCAACTATGCTTGACAAAACTGTAACTATAGAGGCAGCTAAAGGCTGCCCCCAGGGTGGAGTCTTGTCCCCTCTTCTCTAGAACCTAGTCGCAGATGAACTACTGGTAGAGTTAAACAGCAAAGGTTTCTACGCCCAAGGCTATGCCGATGACGTAGCAATACTTATCACTGGCAAACACACCAAGACAATATCAGAACTGATGCAGACAGCTCTGACAATCGTAGAAGATTGGTGCAGGAAGGTGAACCTGAAGGTCAATCCTGAGAAAACCTCCCTGGTCAGCTTTACGAGAAAGAGGAAGACAGCGGAATTATTCAAACCCATGTTCTTTGGACAAGAACTGCAGGTGGTAAGAGAAGTCAAATACCTAGGCATCATCCTGGATGACAAACTCACATGGAATTCACACCTACAGAAAATAGTGAATCGAGGTAAAGCCACAATAATGGCAACAAAAAGAGCGATAGGAAAGAATTGGGGCATAAATCCGCGCATGGTACACTGGCTCTACTGTACCGTGGTAAGACCCACCCTTGCTTATAGCTCTGTTGTCTGGTGGCCGAAAATCGAGCAGCGACAAGCAGCCACGGAACTTGCAAAAGTTCAGAGGCTAGCTTGTCTCTGTGTAACGGGAGCCATGAAAACCACTCCAACACTTGCCATGGAGGCCATGCTTAACCTACCTCCTTTAGATATCTATATCAAAATGGAAGCAAGAATGGGAGCATATAGACTTAGCAACACCGGGAACTGGAGCCACTCAAACTCCCAAGGACACACTAAGATAACCAGCACAGTCACGAACCACTTAGTAACAATGAGGAGTGATATCATGTTGAAAAATATCAACTTTAGCACGTCTCCTAAGACCAAGCTAATATGGGAAGAGGAAACGGTGAAACAACTCCGGATGGCTAATGGGGCAATATGGTACACAGACGGCTCCAAAACAAGCCGGGGAACTGGTGCCGGAATCGTAGGTGAAAATCCAAAGTGGGAAACATGCGAACCACTCGGGATGTACGCTACAGTTTTCCAGGCAGAAGTACATGCAATAAACGTATGCGTGCAAGAGAATCTCAGGAGAGGCTACAGAGGAAGGAAAATCCTTATCCTTAGTGACAGCCAAGCCGCAATCAAAACCATTTCCTGTCGGGAAACCAAAACCAAACAAGTCATGGACTGTCAGCAAAACCTTGTCACACTGGGAGTATCTAACGATGTTACTCTTGGATGGATACCAGGACACACAGGGATAGCTGGGAACGAGCGGGCGGATCTACTAGCACGCAAAGCTGCAAACACACCACTTCCGGGTCCAGAACCTGCTATTGGTATTACAAGATCCTCTGTGAGAGGTTGGCTGAACTGTTGGTCCAAAAAACAACAGAAAGCTAGATGGTGCCAATCACCAGGTCTGAAACACAGTAAATTAATGATGGCAGACGAGATCGAATCATCATTTTCTGGAAGCCTACTGCAACTCAGCAGGAATCAGCTTAGGAAAGTAACAGGTATATTAACTGGACACTGCACTCTAAGGAAACACATGCATATCATGGGTCTTTTCAACGAGGAACCCATATGTAGGCTGTGCAACGAGGAGGAGGAAACAGCCTCCCACATTGTATTCGAATGTGAAGCGCTGGCGTACTGGAGAAGAGATAATGGGGAATTCACAACCACTCCTCGAAGGACGGACAGGGAAACAGTAGAACGAGTCATAAACCTTATTCGGGCAATGGAGCTCTTCGACTGAGAGACAGGCACAGAGAAGATACAATAAGCCCAACTAGAGGCTGCGGTGTCGGGGCCAACAGCCCGAAACTCGTAGCGCCTGTACTTCAGTAATCAGTAATCAGTAACTCAAGAAATCACATCCCAAAATCTGTAAGCATCTATCTATAATATGGCAGAGTTTTAGTATTTTATTGTTTAGAATTAATATTTTTTTCCAAAAAATCATAAATCTGATAGTGGAGTTCCTTAACAGGAAGTTTGAGTGTTTGGTTTGAATTCTATTTTTTTTTATCAGTTTTATCTTCATTCTGTTTTGTTTCGATAACAACCGTCATTTATATTGGGGTCTAATGGTTCTCGCAAGCCTACTTATATGGATTTTTTTTTCAGAAAACTTTTGATAGTAGTGAATATTATTTGATGATATTGATAAGTGAAGACTTTTTCATAACAATTCAACTGATTTTAAAATATTGACAAGCCAATAGGCTATTTTTATACTTTTTGACGTAAAACTTGAAATTCTCGTTTATCGGGGTGGTTCATTTTGCAATCTTTTCCCTGGGGCCCTAAGGTATCTAGTTCCGCCACTGGGTACAACGCAATGAGCCTTTACAATACCACCTGTGGCAACATCGATTTTTATCAAGTAACCAGTTGTCACTCATTAATTCAAATGTTAAAGCGAAATTTGCAATGTTACTTGTGATTATAAATATAAGATTTTTTTCCCTGATCATACTCAATATATTTTAGGAACTGTAAAAACATAATATATTAGTATTAATTTTCAGTGCTATATCATTTAGGTTATATTGTCTTATTAATGAAAAAATGTTAGACAATAAAGATTATTACTTATCATTTATTTATTTATGTGACAAAACGAAATATACACATATTGTAAGCACGTTCTGTACTTTTCAACACATGGTTGGACGCGGAAATTAGAAAGAGACAGCGACTTCAAACTTTCAGGGTGCATTAAGGATGAAAGACCTTCAAAATGAGGTATCACTCGGGCCCCTCTTTGATTTGTTTTTTTTTTCAAAATGGCGTCCATCTGTATTTTTTTTACATTTGCAGCTGTCGCTACAATATCAAAAAATGCAGAACGTTCCCACATGGTGTATCCAGATCTTGTTCTAATATACCTAACGATTCAAAATTTAGAGGGGGAGAGGCAATAAAGAATTGATGTATATGTATACATTCTCATATCAGTATATACGATGAAATACTCACCTGTTCATGTATAAAACATCATACGCCACATCTACTATCACAGTTGGTGCTGCTACAGCTACAGTTAGCAAACACTTATATTTTTGCTGCCTAAAATCATAAATGATAAATCATTATTTGCCCTCCTGTGAAAATAATGTACATACGTGTTTATAGATTTCCTCATTTCTCTCAAAAGTTGGGTGAAATGCATTCTTTGATCAGGATCATAACCCATGTCACCACCCGGAAATTCCCAGTCTAGGTCGATTCCATCAATTAAGTAATTTTTTACCAAATCAAGTGCTGACTTGATAAACCTGGGAGCAGAATACTGTGAAACACGAACTAAATTGATAATCGTTTTACTTTTTTCTATTGGTGTGATTCTTCACCATATCAGGATATCCCAAATTATTGCCAGCTCCTCCTATAGAAAGTAGCACCTTCAAATTGGGATTTTTTTTTTTCAAATCAACGGATTGTTGCAAATATCCTAAAACTTGATATATCACCAAAGGAATGCGCAATCGCAATTCAATGCGAAAGAGAAACATACCCAATCCCCGTTGATCCAGATAAATAGTGTGATTCTGCACACTGGCAAAGCCTACATTCAAATGAGAACACAAATTCGGATCAATTTCATTTATGGGCATCGAATGCTCATCACTAGGAAAATCATAGTAACAAACCAACTTGAACTTATCAATTTTGTTGTTCATATTATCATGTGAAGGAATTTCCGGAGAGTTCAGGACTCCATTTACGCTGTATTTGTTGTAAGCAGCGGCTCTATATAGATTATGTCTCAAAATATCTACGATTAAATACAATATGTAGTTTCAAGAATAATCTTTTTCAATAGCTTACCATTTTTATAAAATGTATCCAAATAAGATTTCGGGTATGAAAGTTTCTCGTAAATTCCAAAAAGAATCATGTAAGAGCCGCAAAATAACGTTATTGGTAATATGAGACAACCAATCATAAGCACAGTCTTTTTATCAATGTTCCAGAAGCATCTGTTTAAATGAAAAACTGTTTTATCAGATTTTCATGGTAGGTATTTCGGCACAACCCATCAAATAATTCTCACTTGAAGGACTTGGCTTGACGCAAATTTGAATAAAAAATCACTCATTAAGAAATCTAAGATCTACTCAATAAGTGACAGTTTACCGAAATGAATCAAACCAGTACCTATGTACCCAACCTTTTTCATTTGTTAACCAGAAAACAGCCTATTAGTAGATAGCAAAACTATCTATCAATGCCAAACGTTTCAAGTTTGGCATTGATAGAGGTTTTGTTATTGTAATATAAAGCGAGATTGCTTTTGTCATCAGTGGAGCCTAAACATAATTAATTATGGCAAATTCAAAAAATATTTCCTGATGAGAAGGTTTTTGTGAATGATTAGGTATATCAACAAAATTGGTTTTAATGTAGGTATGTATGTATGACACAAAATGTCACGTTTACTGACATTGAAGTTCATGGTGTTGATTCTTCAAGTTTTGATATGTTATGTATTTATTGTTAATTATCTTTGGTCTATGGTCTTGGTCTATATTTCATTTCCTAATAAAGGCAACCGCGACAACCAAAGACTACTACTTACAGCTGTAGTCTTTGGTATTACCGTTTTTTTCAATCAACGGTTCAACATAATAATACTTATGCACTTTCTTTAAGTTTACATTCCTTAGAACATGGTTCCTTTGCTATGATTTTTTAATTATCCGAATTTATTTTACGGTGATTGTTGTTGATAAATTTTAATTTGTGAAATTTCCTATTTTTTAATGTACAGGGTTGATCCGTATATTTAGACAGCATGTAGCTCGCTTATAAAGCAAGATCGAGAGATACTGTGAATACAACGTAGATAGGGATTCACGAAAATCTCTAGAAAATATAATTTCTATACAGGTTTAGGAAAAATTTCCAGAACGGTCGAATTATTCAAAAGATACACGGGTAAAAAAAAAGTCTTTTATAGAAGTTGTTGAGCTTTTAAAAATTTACGTATCTGTTATAAATTGTTATAAAATATACAGAGTCGGGGATAAAGTTGTGACAGACCCAAGTTGCGGTTTTTTTAATGGAACCCCCTCTGTATTGATGGATATTTAAATTATTTCTTCAATTTTGTGCAAAAATTGTGATACACATTTTGTTCCTATATTCAACCCTAATCGAGATATCTCGATTGAAAATGACATTTTTGCATCTTTCAAATGCTATACAACTCAAACGGTACAATGGTCTGCACTTTCTCATCTCAACTTTTCAAGAGCTATTCTGTCATTTGAATAGAAGGTACTGTCAACTACCAATTTTTTTCGATATACATATTTTCATATTTTTTGACAATAATTGATTTAATGTCATTGGATAGCTCCTAGAAAGTTAAGACTAGAAAGTGGACACCGTTTTTCTCTATCCTAAACCGTTCAAGATTTAGAGCATGGTGAAGATGTAAAAATGTCATTTATAAAACGCGATAACTCGAAAACGGCTGAATTTAGGAACATATTATGTTTTTTACAATTTTGGCTCAAAAATTAAAAAGAATTGAGGCATCCATTAATATACATGGAGTTCCATCTAAAACAATGCAACTTTGATCTACCATAACCTTATGCCCAACCCTGTATATTCCAATTTATCACAGATATATAAATTTTTAAAAGCCTCACTTTTTATAAAAAAACATTTTTTTCATGTATCCTCTGAAATAATCGATCGTTCTGGTGATTTCTCCTAACACTGTGTACACGGTGCACGCAAAAGATGTGGCAGACACAACTTTATTACTATATTTGACATAATCAAAGAATGCAAGATAACGATACATTTTACGACATGTGTTCTAATGGCAAAGTTGCAGTGTTTTGAGTGCTTGACAAAACTAGATAACAGCACACAGGGTGTTCCATTTGAAAAATTGAGTTTCTTCGTCTCTAAATTCGTTGGGCCTGCTGTAGAAAACACCCCATATAAATTATAGCGATTCTTTTTTCAAAAATGAATTACTTTGACTATTATATTGAAAATTACGCATATTTGCAAGATTCAATTTCAAATCTTTTGTTTTTGTAGCTAATTTACCAACATAATGTTTTTTCCCTAAATTTTAGTAAATCCTCGATAGCCTGACAACACTGCACATTCTGGCAAATATAACCACTGCATCATACGTAGAATATTACGCTGAATCCAAATCTCTAATCAAAAGTTGGGGTTGCTATTTAAAAAAAGTGAATTTTTTGATACCACGGTTTCCTAGAACACTCTGTATACACAGTGATATTTTTAAATTGTGACCCTGCTGGAACCCTATACATTTTGTCTTGAAAAATTTTTCCTATCTCTTTTGATAACGGAGAAAATGGACTTCCACACACTAATGCGCCACCCTGTATGTATATTCAGAATCA
This sequence comes from Orchestes rusci, assembly GCA_958502075.1. Lineage (NCBI taxonomy): Eukaryota > Metazoa > Arthropoda > Insecta > Coleoptera > Curculionidae > Orchestes > Orchestes rusci. The sequence goes on along the minus strand of OY293303.1, from coordinate 45,631,215 downwards.
GGCAAAAGAGATCTTTAATTTCAGCTGACAATATACCGGGTGTTCCAACTGTTCCATATAAAAAATACAAGTCATCATCTTTTGCGTACAATGGAATTATTATCATTCACAAGTAATTCTATAAATTATATTTTCAGATAATTTACTGATATTTTTTGGTTTAGTATTTGTTGAATTAGGGCGAAGTGTATTATCAGTTTTGAAAATATGTACTTCGTATATTATGTTTGACCTGAACCTTTCAGTTTATGAGGTATGTAGTTTGTACTGAATTAATAGATTCGTTATAAGTATATTTTCTTCGCACCGTCTTTTTTTTTCAAAACTATGGGATAATTATTTTTTGAAGTATGAGTTGCTGAGTACACGTAGTACATTTTCACTTTGTTTTACTCTAATTATTTTTTGACAAAACATATGTGGAGATTGGAGGATGAGCCAGTGAAACACTCGCGTGAATCGTTGTTCAATTTAATACGGGCTTTAACAAAGTGATAAAACTTTAAGCAGTCAAGGTCGATTGCGTAGAACGTCTTGGCTACGTCGTGACATCTTGACGATTCTTGTCATTTATCCTATATTCGGGACTACGTTCCCTCAACTCGGCCGTCCAGCGGATCACACGTCCCGGGTGATATTATCATCTTCTTCGAGATATTCATCAGAAATTTCAGGCCAGGGCTTCATAAATTCAGCACAAGGTGATGTCTTAGCTGGGCATTCGTGAAATCCTACTTTCTGTACATCGTAAGTATCTCTTGCTTTTGCTTTGACCACCTTCTATGGTCTTAAACATTTTGGCTTCAACTTTAGACCTGGTCCAAACCAAACTTCTCTTTCGGATTTTTGGCCTGCTGTCGTAACTGATCTCTTCCTTTTTCAAACTCTCTTTCAAGTTCCTCTTCCAGAACCTCTTTTATTCTTACATCAGTCTTGTTTTTCAACTTGACCCCAAACATCAGGTTAAATGGGACAGTATTGATGGATCGCTGATGGGTAGAGTTGATCATGCTTTGTACTTCACCTTCTAAAACTTTTTTCGACGTTGTAGATTTGTAGAAATGTCCTTGTTCATGCCCATCTTTAGCCATATCCATCTGCATCGTGCCTGGTATAACCATGGGCTCCTCATCGTTGATAATTTTGTATAAAATTCCATTCCGTATAATAAAGTCTTCAAGAGGTCTATCTTTTAGAATCTTCATGATTGCTTTCATCGCCGTGTCTTCACTTTGAACCTTTTTAATTCGCAAGATGAAAGTATCCTCTTCGATTCGAGAACCATTTTCTGAACTACATGGTTCAACATCACCGTCCTGGATCCACTGTTCTATCTGTTGGTCAACTATTTCTTTTTCTTTGAATGGTAGTCTTCTTGGACTGTTGAATATTGGTTCGTCGTCTTTCACTATAACCTTCATTTTAATTTTTGTCGTCTTAGTCTTCTTTGGTTCATATTCGTTTAAAAACATTTTCATTTCTTTTCTCATTTTTTTGTTCACGTCGTGATATCTATCTTTCTCTTTATGATTATTCATCGTTCCAATTTTCAAAATGTTTGCTTCGTCATTCGTATTTTCTTCTCTATTCAGCTTAGTTATTTCTTTGATAAAAACATGTCGGCTTGATCGAGTAACTTATCACCTATGATCACTTCATAATTATCCATGACTTTGTTAGGAACAACATACATCGTCAAACTGAACTGCTCATTATCTTATTTCATGTCACATGAAAATTTTCCTAAGGTGATTTCCTCGATCCTCTGAAACCGGCACCTTTTCAGGGGCAAGTTTGTTTTTTCATAGACGTCTTTACTAATCAGAAGTACATCACTTATTATGTCATTAAATGAATTGAACTTTCGCCCCTCTAGAATTATATCTTTTTCCAAGACTATTCAGTAATTAATGTATTATAAATCGCCTTTCTATTGCTTAATGTGACTCGTTACTCATACCAGTGACTTTTTATTCATTACTCAATTGTTTTCAACCAATGAGAATGTTTTACTCTGTTCTTGGGATTCAAAAGACTTATGTCCAAATTTGTTACATCTCAAACATTTTGTACCATCCTTCTTCTGTTTACAGTCATACCACAATTGAATCATCTAGAAGGTCTTTGATTTTGTCCTGAATTTGTTGAATCATTGGGAAGATTGCCTTTAGTGTCAGTCATTTTTGAACTTCTCAAAAAAGTTTGTTTCATTGCGTTTGCTTTTTCACGTAGTTCACTTGCTTGGTTTTAAACTCGCCTAACTTGGTAGCTCCATATAAGACAATTTTGTGGCTGGCATCATCTTGTATACCATCGATGATGTATTGAATAAGTGTTCGGTCTCAATACTTTCTCTATTAGCCAGTTCTTTCATTTCCAAAAAAGATTCTTGCAAATTTTGGCCCGTCTTCAATTTGTTTGTAGATAAAATTCTGTGGAGCAAAGCACTATCAAGCTTTGAAGAAAATTCTTTTTTCAAAGCTGTCTTGAGAATGTTTCATGTTTTTATGCCTCTTTCACTTTGGACAAATATCAAATATCTTGTATATAAAATGAATATCTAATTCTTCAAACCGTTTTTTGGCAAATATCAAAAAACCTAGGTCATTCCATACCATAAGTTCAGCCATATCTCCAATATCTGCTATCCATCTCTCGACATGATATCCTTTAATGCCATCAAACATTTTTATGGAGTCTTCTATGTCACGAAAGTTCACAGAAATCAAAATTCGGTCGACTGACGAAGTACGATGTTTTCTTGAATGTGCATGTTCTTTTTGCTTGTGACCATTATCAATTTTTTCATCATAACTGGAAACTGACTCGACTTCTTCATCATGTTCTTCATTCTCGATGTTGTCTAGTGATTTTTTCGCATTTTCCAAATTGTCATCGTCTTTTAAAGCTTCATGTTCACTTTCCTCATCTCTATCCTCCTCAAGCGGCTTCTAGTCTATTAAGCTCGAACAAATCTTCTCAATTAATTCATCTTTATCAACGTCATAGCTTATGAGTAGAATGTTGGCAATACTTGCAAGATCACTGACAGAAAAATTGTCCTTCACATAAGAAAGCTTTTTTATGTGGTCTTCTGATTCTTCATAAAAATCGAAACCCTTGAGCTGCCTTACTCTTTTTCTGGTACCCCTGTTAGGGTCGATTAAGTTGCCCCCCCTCCAGCAAATATAATTGAATTTCAATCACGCAATCCAAATGCACCCCTTATGCACCGTTGTCCACCACACATAAAAAGTTTTGCACCATCTCGTACGAGAAATAAGATACTCAAATGTATGGGGGGGGCAACTCAACGCCAGCGCCCCCCACTAAAGTTTGTTCAAATTTGTTGGTGAAATATTATGGAACTTCTAAGTGAAACTCAATTCTATTTTCAGAAAATTTTCATCCATTTTAAAAAACTTAAGAAACACGAAATAACAACATCAGTTCACAGTTGGCATTTTGAGGTTTTGTTCATTCGTTTGATGTTTGATGAAGTGGTTTTTCACTGTTTTATGAGAGAAGAATAGAGATAACAACAATGTTTACAAACTGTTCTTCAAAAGTCATTTTCAGATTGTAGTTCAAGTTTGTTTACTATTTATTTTAGGTCAAATTTATCTGAAAGTTACTTTTCCAGGAAATTTGATGATCATAATATGAGCAACGGGTAAAATTCAATCACTTCAGTTCTGGTTGTGGGTTGTGACGAAAGAATAGATTGATAGAATAGGTTCTCGAGAGTTTTTGGTTGAGATTGGGTGTACTCGTTCGAGAAAGTCGAAAGTACCCGATTAAAGGCCGGGACACACATATCCGCAACAAGTCCGTTTGAACGTGTTTGACGGCCAAGTGTCGGACGTGCTCTCATTTGATCAAATGCTAAAAAAACACGGAGCGTTGTCGGTGCAGACTCGTTGCGGACTAAAATCGGAAAAGTGTGTAATAGAGGTTTGGAAATTTGTATCTAAAAAAAAATGTTAGATAATCTCACTATTAAAAGAAGCAAAACCGTGTTTCTGCTTTTTTTTTCATTAAACTGGTGGCGAAGAAATCTACCCTAGGTGGTTTTGTTTTCGAAACCTTTTGTAATCAATTACGGTTCTATGCTTCTTGCATTTTATTTGTTATTAAACTTCAATGACTCAAACAAAACAATAATTATTTTTTTTGATTATTTTTAGATGGTGAGACCCAAGCGGAAACCTGGAGAAATTGAACAAATTTTGAATTTGTTTAAAGAATACCAGACTCACGTGCTTTCAAACGGCAAGTTTGTAGGAAAATCGCATATTATATGGCAGGAGATGGCAAAAAAATGTTGTGATTCAATTACAGCACTAGAACTATATACAGCTGCGTCAAAAAATTACTACGATATCCATTCAGTTTTTGGCGATAAATTGGATAGTAATATGAGTTTAGAAGAAAAGTACAGTATTTCCGAAAAGTCCTCCGATAGTGTAAATTCTCCATCGGATGAATTCCTTTCTGATCCGGAACCAGACGTTTCTAGTATTTCTTAGTTTGTTTTATGGCTGGCATCCGATGAATATAAGGACTCATTTGCTCATTCTGAAAATTATTCACGTTGCGATAAGTACGAAATAAAAAGAAGATACAGGAGGACTATGAGCAAGTCATACAACGTTTTTGAGCAAAGATCATGGGCAAACTTGCTTTATAAAAAACTTGAGCAAGAAACTCGAAAATTAGATATTAATTATTGAGTATTTATGATCAAACGAAATAAGATTCATCCCAATAGCAACATCTGTTTTGCAACTATTGAGGCTTATTGCAAACAATGCCTCTATAAATTAACAGGAAAAATTAAAGATAATCCCGAGTAATATCCATCTGATGATGGAAAAATTCCTATTTACTTCTCTTGTAAAGGAAACTTCAAAAGTATACATAAAAGCACCATGAAAAGGCCAATTTCTGGAAAAGAAAGGAGAGTACGTTATGTAAAGAAAATATTGCACCATCCTAATATCGTAGAATGAAAGCTTCGAGTACGGAGATAATGAGCCTTCCGATTTGCCCAAATTAAATGTTCTCAATCTCGCAAAATTTGAAAATAAAAGGAATAAACAACAGGATATAGATCAAGTGATATCTCTTTGCAAATTAAAAGTGAATCGTACAGCGACACAGAAGGCAACAGTACCCTAAATGAGGCTCCAACAACTTGCAAAAAACACAAGGAATGGTTGAAGAGAAGGTGTACTACGGGAACCTTAGAAATATATTCCGGTAGCGAGTTACCGGATACGAACTCATTTTCGTCTAAAGAAGAGCAACAGGTACAGAACTTCTTTAAACCGTGGGCCGAAAACATTAGTTCTGAGTGTCTCAGTGTGGTCAATAAGGAATTTGAAATAGGGGATAGAGGCAATCATTAGAATCTTTCCAGTTTAGTGAACCAATTGATAAAAGAGACCAACACAATACCGCTCTGGACTGCAGTACTGAATAAGTTTTTCCCTTTATCGGCACAAATTGGAAGCTCAACCATAGTTGAGAGCAATATCAACATCATCAAGAATAGAATGTTTCGTGGTGTAAGTCTCCCTATAAGAGTTGACGAATTTGTCGAAACTTGCATTATTTCCAACGATGGTGCTTCAAAACTTTAATGCGCTGCTCTTGAGGATGGATCACATGAAGTAAGATATTCACAAAATTCGATTTCTGTTCTGAGTATCGACAGAGCTAAAAAAATTCAAAGAAATTCATGATTGCCGAAATATTCACTTTTAAGTGAATCATTTTAGCCAAGAAGCCCATATACTCATTATTATATTTTCAGATTGCTGTAGAAAATAGAAGTGGAATTAAATATGAATGTAAAGACACGATATGTAGCAGTACCGTAGTTGAAAAAGGTGAGGATAATAATAGGCATGAAGTACACTGGGTGTAAATAAATAAGTGCGAAAAAATTCAGAGGGCGATTCTTGGGTTAATTTAAAAAAAAAGACTTCATATGAACGTATGTCCTGAAATTCCTATCTTTTGAGATACTTGCTGGTTCGAACAGGCTTGCTCGTCGAGCAAGTCAGCCGAGCAAGTACGTCAGTCTGTGGCCGGCTTAACGACTTCTTATCACGTACTGGTGATGTGTGCTGTACGAGGTTTCTTATCACTGTTTTGATGGCTAGTTTTCAATGCCTCCCTTCATAATTTTTCATCCACAATCCATATGGATAATGCAATAAAATTTAATAGAATAAAATAATAAGGAATTTTTCCTAATTTTTCACCACAGTAGAGAAATCCTTTATTTTTAATACATATTTTCTTAGAAGCAGTAACCAGCATACCTAATTGTCCATCTTGCCAACTAAGATTAGATACTCACGGATGGTGCCTAAACTGTGAGACGCCTATTCACAACCATGTGTTGTGTTCCCGTCAATTCGATTATGGAACATTGTGTATCGAATGTTCCAATATGGAGGTTTGTGCATTGGAAAACTGGAGAGGACTTGCTAGAAAAAGAGAAAGAACGTCCCACCTAGAGCTTTCAACGGAATTTTTTGTGGCGAATTACACATCAAGTAAAGTTATGCCAATAACTTTGTTAAGAAATGGACACTTGAATGACTTATGACCTATTTTAACTTCTCGGAACCTATCATTGACACTTTCGAATACCTGCGGATATGATTCACTTATTCAGCTTATTGCTTGTGCATATTGCGATAGTGACTCATTCAAACAACTAGTTGTGTGTCACCTAAATTATTCTGCGAATCTGCGAATATAGTGAAGTGTATTATCAGGGAAGGCATCACAAAAAAAATTATCGCTTACGGGCTGTGCAGTTATCCAAATTGTTTTTAAAAAAAGATCATCCAGAAGAAATTCAACCCTTGATATAGCCACACAGATTGCGACCATTTTACCAAGAATCTCAACTTTTGACAGTGCTTTATGTACAGGGTGATTCATTTTCAGAGTCAGGGTGCCAGTTCTCGTAAACTTTTCATCGTAGAGGCTTGCGGCAAAAAAATGTATTACTAAAACGGCCAAGAGAAAAACCTGGAAAATATTTTCAAGTTTCTGAAATGGTCGCTAGGGGGCGTAACAACCAACACCAAGTAGAAAAATATGATTTTTATGGAATTTTGTCCAATGAAAATATATCGATGAGCTCATTTTCGGATTTACTGACTATTTACCTACACTTTTTGTCCAAAACGTTTTTTTCTATCTATAATAATAAAGTGTTGGGGAAAGTTCAATTGTTTTATTAAACAAACGGAGATTTCTCCCGTTTCGCTTGACCGATTTAAACGAGCTTGGGCTCATATGAAAGAGCATGACCTGCACTTCAAAAAACTTTTTTGATTTTGAATTTTTGACCTTCGCCGTCGCCGCTAGATGGCGTTAACTGAAACGGTAGCATGTTTTTGAGTTTTTTCCAAAAAAATCAAATGTAATGGTATATTTTTTTTTATATATTTTAAAAGGGGATACATTTTCCTATATAAAAAAAAATAAATAAATAAAATAAAATAAAAAAAAAAACAAAAAAAAAACATTTTTTTTTTTTTTTTTTATAGGAAAATGTATCCCCTTTTGAAATATATAAAAATAAATAGACCATTACATTTGATTTTTTTGGAAAAAACTCAAAAACATGCTACCATTTCAGTTAACGCCATCTAGCGGCGACGGCGAAGGTCAAAAATTCAAAACCAAAAAAGTTTTTTGAAGTGCAGATCATGCTCTTTCATATGAGACCAAGATCGCGTCAATCGGTTGGGTTGTTTCAAAGTTATGAGCATTCTTGCGTTGTAAGGTTTGACAGCTGATACCTGTCTCATTTGACAGGTTAGGAAAAAAAATCAAAAAAACAAATTTGAAGGAAATCTCTCAAGGAATCCATAGCGGTACTCATTTGTATTTGTTTGTATTTAAAAATCACGAAAAAACAGCGATTTTGTGTTTTGATAGCACCGTTTCGCCATCTTGTGGCGATCTTGGGAACTTCTGATATATTTCCAGCATTTTCTCTATTCCTTATTACCCAGTAATTTTTTTTCCACAAGACTCTCGGATGCCTAGTTTCTGAGATCTGGCACCTTGCCATTCTTAAATAGACACCCTGTACAGGATCGATTTATAAAAATACAGAAATGAGTTGTACCCATGTATTTATTGAACCAGTCAACATGTCGGGGAAGACATTAGAACTATTGGCCAAGTTGGATGAAATCCCGAAGAATATTTCCGTTAAAAATAGCAAATACATATTACGAGGAATAATAGGATATATTGGCCCCAACGACGGAATTGGGCATTCTATTGCCTATTGTTATAGACATAACAATCGATGGGAAGAGTAGGATGACAAAAGTATAAAAGGCAAAACTTGCTCCTCCAACGAGTGCCTCATAATACAGATTTTAATATATTCTTTGTAACAATCCTCTAAGAACATGTGTTTGGTTAGTTTGTTAAAGAACAAAGTACAAAATTTCATCAATGTATCATACAAATAGATTTACAAGTATAAGTAGTCATAGGATACCATTAATTTGATGCTAGTTGCTTTATTTTTAATTAGAGAATGAGTCGAACTTATGGATGAAGAGACTCAAGATTCACAAGTTCTCGCAAGTTTAACAGTGCTTAAACCGATAATTGTAACAAAAGTTTGTTTAGTTTTTCAGGGATAACTTTTGAATTTGTGCTCGACTGTAATAAGACTCTAAACATCAATCTGGTGAAAGAAATTATTGAGAAAATCTGAGTTACCTACATATGGTTATTTGCGGTGGTGAATCCATCCGAACTGGAAGCTCTCTTATGGGAACACCCCTCATTTGAAGATATAGAAGAAAATCAACTAAGGTGTCCGGAGGTCCAATTTAATGAGAAACCCACTGGCGCAAACCTTCCTATCTCTTATCGTTTGGCCGCGTGAGGGCGTTTCTCGAATTTCGTCGATTTCTTTACATCCTATAACTTTTTTATTACTAAATATAATTCATTTTGGAAAAAACTTACTCAATTCACTTTTTTCGTATACAGGGTTTTTCACTTAAAACTCCCCACGTCAATATCTCGGAAACGAATAGGAATATTTGATTTCTGTAAAAAGTAGTCAATGTATGGGGTCGAGTACTTATTTTTCACAGTTAAAAAAATTCGACGCCTACCAAGAGTAAAGCGTCGCGACGCATCGAAAATATTAATCGATTGCAGGAACTTTGAAATTACGCGCATGCAAAAGTACAAGTTATTCATAAACTTTTTTGTTATTCAGTCGAACTCATTTATTCTACTCAGTTTTGAGATATACAGTGTGTCCAAGATAAGAATGTCTATCATGGGGATCTTGAAAACCGTGAGAGATACAAGGTCGGTTAAATGGAGGCAAAGTTGCGTATTTTGATGCTTAACAAAATGCCGTTTTGAATGCCAAGAAATTCCGACTAAGTCCGAAATTATCCGAAAAAATCCGAAATTTTTCAAAATTGTTTTCATTTTTTTCTGACCACATTTGAAGAGATATTTTGAAATGAATGGAACTTCTTCATTGACACTTTTTGCCCTTTACAAGATAGCGTTATTAAATTGAAGAACCGACGTTTCGTCTATGAGCAGCCATCATCAACTTTGTTTTTTTAAATACGGTCCTGGATTTTTTATTACGGATTTTAAGAGCCTCTCATGTTCCTCAACCGACGATGTATCGCACTCATTAAAAAAGAGGTGTGCGTTTTTGATCCTATTAAAAATGTATTTTTTGTCTCTCTCTAACACATGAGTTCTCATGGAAAAATCCATCAACATAATTTTTTTGAATAATTGCGATACATTGTTGGCTTAGGAACATAAGAGGCCCTCAAAATCCGTCATAAAAAATCCAGGACCGTATTTAAAAAAACAAAGTTGATGATGGCTGCTCATAGACGAAACGTCGGTTCTTCAATTTAATAACGCTATCTTGTAAAGAGCAAAAAGTGGCAATGAAGAAGTTCCATTCATTTCAAAATATCTCTTCAAATGTGGTCAGAAAAAAATGAAAACAATTTTGAAAAATTTCGGATTTTTTCGGATAATTTCGGACTTAGTCGGAATTTCTTGGCTTTCAAAACGGCATTTTGTTAAGCATCAAAATACGCAACTTTGCCTCCATTTAACCGACCTTGTATCTCTCACGGTTTTCAAGATCCCCATGATAGACATTCTTATCTTGGACACACTGTATATCTCAAAACTGAGTAGAATAAATGAGTTCGACTGAATAACAAAAAAGTTTATGAATAACTTGTACTTTTGCATGCGCGTGATTTCAAAGTTCCTGCAATCGATTAATATTTTCGATGCGTCGCGACGCTTTACTCTTGGTAGGCGTCGAATTTTTTTAACTGTGAAAAATAAGTACTCGACCCCATACATTGACTACTTTTTACAGAAATCAAATATTCCTATTCGTTTCCGAGATATTGACGTGGGGAGTTTTAAGTGAAAAACCCTGTATAATCCATTGCAATAAGCAGTCTTGGTTGATTTTCTTCTATATCCAAGCAAGGGGTGTTTCCGTGAGAACGCGTCCAGTTTGGGACACTCTGACATAATGTATGTACATGAATTTTTTTTTCTTATAAAAACCATATTTGAATAATTGTTCGCTCAATTCACAGTGAAAAAGGTAAGTGTGAGGCATAACAGTACATCTTTGCAGTTTCATAATTTTCCACCAAAAAACTTCGAGAACCAATTAGCGGGGGTGCTAATTTTAATTTTTTCAAGGCGAATATATTTTGAACTCTGGGCGTGCAAATGAAACAAAGTGTGGTGCATAACAGTGCATTTGATGTTCCATAATATTTCACCAAAAAAGTTGAAAAAAAGTTTGTGAGGGGGCTAACTTGGATTTTTTCAAGGCGAATATCTTTTGAACCCTGGGGGTGCAAATGAAACTAAGTGTGGTGCATAACAGTGCATTTGAAGTTCCATCATATTTCAACAAAAAAGTTGAAAAAAATGTTGTGGGGGAGCTAACTTATATTTTCTCAAGGCGAATATCTTTTGAACTCTGGGGGTGCAAATTAAACTGAGTGTGGTGCATAACATTGCATTTGAAGTTCCATAATATTTCACCAGAACATTTGAAAAAAAAAATGTGGAGGGGCTAACTTCTGGGGCTGCAAATGAAACCAAGTTTTGAAACAAAGTGTGGTGCATAACAGTGCATTTGAAGTTCGATAATATTTCACCAAAAAAGTTGAAAACATTTTTGTGGGGGGGTCTAACTTGGATTTTTTGAAGGCGAATATATTTTGAACCCTCGGGTTGCAAATGGAACCAAGTGTTGTGCATATCAGTGCATTTGAAGTTCCATAATATTTCACCAAAAAAGGTGAAAAAATTTTTGTGAGGGGGTCTAACTTGCGAATATCTTTTGAACCCTGGGGGTGCGAATGAAACTAAGTGTGGTGCATAACAGTGCATTTGAAGTGCCATAATATTCCACCAAAAAAGTTGAAGTTATTTCTCGTACAGCCTTGATATTATCTGCTATTCTTGTCACCAAGAGAACCCATATTGACTAAACGTTTTCAAATTGCAGGATAAAAGAAATTCACTGGAAAATTTTTGCTGCTAAAGTACAGTTCTAGGTAGACGCCTTTCAATGTCACAAAACATTGACAGAATTCCGCATAATATTGTAAGGAAATGTCTCTCAAAGTCAAAGTCTTCCAAAATCTCTTTTCTGGCTAGTTTTTAATAACCTAAATTTCAGCACTCTTCAAAATCTAAATCTAGTCTAGGTCACCTACCTCGTCTGTACTAAACTAATAAATTGAAGAAAAAAGACTTCATCCAACTGATGCTGTTCCGGAATTGTACTCAAAATTGAAGCCGGATTACCGCTCTGGGTAGCTAAACTTGTTTGATATAATGATTTAATAATTTCAGTTTTTTGCCGGTAGATCCGAAACCTAATTCGAAACGTCTCAAGCGATTTTATTGAAATTGTCATGCAATAAAGCGCAACACTTCAAGCAGTGATTATGAAATCGATTGATTTTCCAATTTTCTTAGAGTTGGATACAAGTCAACTCTTCCGGCATCAATGCCATTACAATGCTTTTATATTGTTTATCTCGAAAAAGACGCATCGACGATGAAAAACTCAAGTTATTTTTTTGCTTGAAATTGGACGGAGAATCAAAAAATGAACCGAATCACTTGAGGCGTTTCAAATCTACAAACAAAAAATCGAGATTTTCCTAAACTTTGAACACACTGTATTTTTTTAAAAAACGCTTGTTTTTACATGAATTGATTCAAAATGTTCAATAAAAATATTACTCAAAAGTGGAGAGAGAGGAGTACCCATTGCCATTCCAAAATCTTATGTTAATTAATTTCTGATCATTTCTCTCAGAAATGTTGTGAATTTTTTTTTGTTGAAAAAAAAATCATTACTTTTTTTGCTAATTATTATATATTTGACAACAAATAAAATATTTGGTTTTAGGTCATTCTTTTCATCATCTGTAGTTTTTATATTGATTAGTTTTTTACAATACCGAGATAATGGCGGTTAAGCAGACTAGTTATTTGAATCAACATAGGTATACGGACTTGAATCCAATGATTTATAAATAAAAGTTGATGTGAAAAGTCTGAACAACCAACATAACATTGTCTAAGAAACAGGTAATACAAGTTAAATCCATTGATTAATAAAAAAAAATTATGTAAAAGGGCTCAACCACCAACGAAACATTGTATAAGTTCCAGGTGATGCAATTTAAGTCCCATGCAAGAACTTATGGCAAAGGAAAGTAAGGAATAACCAACTGAAGAAAATTTCTAGAAAATGTCCTTTAAATCAATAGCTGAGGATCTATAAACAAATCACTCAAATCGGTTTCAGGGCATAGACTTTGAAAAACATTTAAAGGTAAAACAAGTAAAGCGCCACATACTTTTTTTTCACCATGAATGAAAAATAGTTCAAGTGTATAAACTTTGAATAGTGTTTCAAGGTAAAACAGAATAAGCGCCATTTCTCAAAAAACCTTGGGATTTCAAAAAGATTCAACTGAAAACGTTTTCGAGGTGGATAGTCTAAGTAACACTTCATTGAAATTCTCTCAAATAATGGTCGCTTGGTATATACAAATTCAAATACTTTAGTCAAAACATGGTTGAGTTAAGCGACATAAATTTATTCGGAGCAAGCTCAAACGTAGACCAATCGTCGCAGAAAAAAAAACTGCTCTTGGTAGAGTTTGAAAGTCATTTTGATGAATGATGTGACTTATGCACTTTTTCCTTTCAAGCATCGATATATATATTTTGCTATGATGTTTCATTTTGACGTTGAAGTTAAGAACATGTGAATTTGTTCACCAGTTTTCAGTGTGCATTGAGTTCATTAAAGCCTGGATTAAGCGAGATATTGCAGATTGAATCTTTGGCAATGTTATCCAGGAGTTCATATATACAGTGACCTGCTAAAATATGGAACAAACTAATTTTAAATTCGGGGTCGATTTTTATTCTTGGATGCGGTATTTTTAATGATAAATTCATGTATACAGAGTGCATCAAAAATAAGTTACGACTATCAACTTTTTTTTCGAATAGAACCACCTGTTTTTCATTTCATTTTTGAATTCTGCTTGGAATTCGGAATATATTTCATATGATACACCCCATACTTACTTATATCCAACCGTTTTCGAGAAAATTACCTCATAAATCCATAATATACAGGGTGTTTATTAATTGAATGCCGATACTTAAGGGTGATAATCCTTGGATGATTTTAAGACAAAAAGTTCATATGAACAACAACATCCGCAAGAGCTTAATTTTCAAGATACAGGGTGTTGAAATATTAAAAAATAAATGATTTTTTTTTATAATTACTTTGATACTATTCCAGATATCTTTATGAAATTTGGTACACGTCTTCTAGGCTTCAATATGCAATTTGTGATGTACAAACAATTTCATTATTTTTACCAGTGGCGACCGTACGTACTTGTACGCCACTGCTTCCTTCCAAAATAAAAATCATTTTTAAAATCTCTATTTATTTCTGAGCCAATTTGTTCTCTTGATTCTTTTTCCGTCCGGCGCATGGTTTTCGCTTAAAAAAATAAAACCTACTCAATTGCATTGACACCCTGCTGTGTCATCCAATATTTTTAAATCAGTGGCGCCCTCTCTAACATTCCCATGCATTTTGATGCAAAAAAGACGTGTACCAAATTTCAAAAAGATATCTGGAATAGTATCAGAGTGATGATAAATTTTTTTTTTTTTTTTAAATTTCAACACCCTGTATCTTAAAATCTATGCTCTTGCGCTCCTATGTCCATATGAACTTTTTGTCTTAAAATCATCCAAGGATTATCACCCTCAAGTATCGGCATTCAATTAATAAACACCCTGTATATATTTTTTTCTAACAGGTCAATGCTCTTATTGGTTCAATAATTGAATTGAATGTCCAATCAGCAACGTAAACAAGTAGTAACCACAAAGCATTCCCCCTTAGAGCTGTGAGTTAAATGGGCAATGACAGTTCCTTGTTTTTAGTTGGCCGAACTAGGGTGAGAGGTATTGAAATGAAGTTTGAACTACTGTACTTGTCTTTTTCCTTGTCAAAGGTACTTGTAGTAATCAAAACAATGATTGCATATTCTGAACTGTTCCAACATTGATATTTTTGTATTCAAATTCAAGCAGGTATGAGTATTTTCCGTTAATCTTGGTGTAAATTAAGCGGATCTTAATGAAATGTCTTCGAAAATGTCCCTATCCAATAATAAATATTAATATCAAACTCATTTTCTATTGCGGAACAAATATTTCAGAAAATAAACGATGTCTAATTGATTTAACCAGTGTAAGTATAATCTTTATTAATATAAAAAATATGTTTATTCTTTTATGACTAAATTGTCTTAAAGTGAATTTCCCGAGAATGAGTTGTTGGACAATTTCCCTCTAATTATCAATAATACAAAATATGTACTACATACTATAAATGGACAAAATACGAAGAGAACTAAAGAAACCGCCTAAAATTTGATAAAACTTTGATCCTGCATCGGTTGTCAAGGAAGTAATGTTGCATTTGAAAACTTTAATCCATTTGTCAGTTTACGCATCTTGGCTATTTTGGTTAGTGCCTTTTTGACACGAGTAATTTTTGTTTTGATAAAAACGGCCATCACCATCCGAAAGAGGAGCAAAAATTATGTACATCCCAAAAATTTCACAATAATTGAGCAAAAGATAGTCTTGCTATAAAATTTTGAACTGCTCCTCTTCCGAATATTGCCAGCTATGCATTTTTATCAAAAATTACACCAAAAAACATTTAATTTTTGCCTTTTTTTAAACGTGACAAAAGGACAATAACTAATTTTTTGAAAAAAAAAATCAAAACACGTCAACTGACTGACAAATGGATTAAAGTTTTCAAATACCCCATTGCTTCTTCAAAAACTGATGCATGATTAAAATTTCATCAAATTTAAGGCCGTTCCATTAGTTCAAGTCATATTTTCAATCTATACAAATAAAAACCGAATTTCAAAAGTCCAGCCTATAACCTGTCATCTGTCACGTCAGTGTATGAACCTACAGCGCCTCTCACCGTAGTTGGCACAAGTAAAAACTTGGATCAGTTTTACTCTATGGCCATGATATACTACGACAAACAGATAAGCTCACGCGCATCTTGTCGGGTGACCTTTGTGAGGTTATGTTGTCAAGTCACTGTCAGTTTGCAATGTAAATATTGTTGTTCTGATATTTGTGTGATATAATATCTTATTATTTCGTGAATTTCGCATAATTTGATGATGGTGTACTGTGCCGTGATGTTCTGCAGAAGCAGCAATAAGAAAAATAAAGAAAACCGTCCGTGTAAATACCGTTTCTTTCGGTTTCCAACATCCAAGTATATTCGCAAGATATGGATACAGAAGTGTTATCAAAAGGACAGTTTTAATGTTGAATATGCTAGAATTTGTTCAAACCATTTTTTTGAAGACGACTTTTGTGACAAAGAGAGACATTTGCAATTGCCCAAAAATAAATGGATACTCAAGAAAGATGCTATACGATGCTATACCTTCACTAAACCTGCCAAAACTTTGAACCTTAAATAGCAAGATCAAATTAGAATAAAAAAAACACACACAACCACAAAAACAACATGGAACCACATAGGATAACAAAAAAATCTCTCATAACCACAAAAACCACATCGAATCATGTAGAAAAACAAAAAACCACAAGGAACCACATAGAACCAAAAAAACCGCATGGAACCACAAAAACCATATATAGAAACACATATAGAACCACTGAAAACCACATGGAACCACAAAAAAACACATAGAACCACAAGAACCACATGGAACCACAAAAAAACACATAGAACCACAAGAACTACATAAACACACAAAAAAACACAACGAACCTGAAAAACCACATGGAACCACAAAAAAACACATAGAACCACTTAGAAACACAAAAAAAACTCAACGAACCGAAAAACACCATGGAACCACAAAAAAACACAAGAACCACAAAAACCACATGGAACCATGTAGAAACACAAAAAACCATAGAAACCACATGGAACTACTAAAAAACACATAGAACCACATAGAAACATAAAAAAACACATAGAACCACATGGAACCACAAAAACCACATGGAACCACATAGAACCACAAGAAGCCACATAGTACAACAAAAACCACATTGAACCAAAAAATAACCATATTATTATGCATGGAGCCACATAGAATCACAAAGAACCACATAGATTCTCAAAGAAACACATAAAACCATAAAAGAAGGAAGGAAAAAACATAGAATCACAAAAAACCACACAAAACCACAAAGAACCAAGTGTGTTGCGACTTTGAAATTCCACTCCCACCGCACATAAAAAAGTTTCACCTCAAACATCTTTTCTAACGTCGAAAACCAACTGAGAAAAATGTTTTTTCAATGTAACGGCAAAATTGAAAATATGATCTTTTTTTAAATACTATTTAACCAATCTGGTGGGATTTGCGTAGATTATATTATCAATTCTGGATAGATAGATAACCAACTAAATACATATTATTCATTTTGGGGTAAATAACCAACTATAATCATCAGAATTCAACAAAATCGCAATATAAGCCATGCTTTCCAATGCTATTTTATCCAATTGGGTCACCGGATAGCTTGATGCGCAGTTCAGTTCGAAACTCGTTCGGCTAGTGAGCATATCTTGTTTGTCGTAGTATCATGCTCTATGGCAGATACATCTCCAAGGGTGCGTTCACAATACGCTAGGTTTCTGTGACGTCATGACGACAGCTGTCAGACGGAAATATCCAAACAAACTATTTTTTATTACCTCAAAAGCTGACTTTCCACTCGGCTAATCAAATACGCACTAACGGGACACACGATATATGTAATACACCCATGAATATAGTCCAAAGAAGTCCAAATTAAACACAAACACTGATTTCAAACTCACACAATACAGAACCAAATGTCACAAAAGCTTGTTTGAATACCAAATTCGGCCACGACCAATCATATGGTGCCTGTGACGTTTTCAAAAACGTCGCGTATTGTTAACCCGGAACTTTCGCCAAATGTCAGTTTCATCTGACAGATGACGTATTATGGTAAATTATCCTCGTTCACGATTGTTCGACTTGTTATGGTTTATCATAACCTTTCAAATTTGAAAGTGTTATATTATGACTGTTATGGTCATTGAATAATAATTCGAATATATAAACTTTGTTCTATGATAATAATACAAACATGTTTGTTTTCTTAGGTCACAATGTTTTACCTTCGATTCGGTTTGATAATACCTACCATTTTTCCATCGTCTGACATAATTGGAATATTGGTATCCGTATCTAGCATATGATTGTGCGATTCTACGGACATAATATTCATTTTTTAATTAAATTATCACCAGCCCCAACGTACTAACGATCAGCCAAGTGGTTTGTTGTTTTTATTTTTGGGTTAGGATCACACATGTCAATTTGTTTGTACACACAACGCAGGCGCGACAAATCTTCACCAGCTAAAAAGTCGGTTGAAAAGTTTATCGCCCGGAGAATATTTACCCGAATTGTGAATGAGTTCGAATGTTACTCGGCGAGAATTGTGAACAGCCGGGAGAGGTCAGAGCGTCGCCGTGCGATCGCCCGACGATATTTGTGAACGCACCCCAAGGGGGAATGCTTTGTGGTAGTAACCAAGCGATTCAAACAAACAGAATCGCATAGTTGCCTATTTTTTATGGAGGATTGTAACTAGGTGATGAATCGACATACGGATATCCTTGAAATTTCTGTCCCCCTTTTCGTTAGTTCATTTGAGGGCGCTGCTGATAGTAGCGCTATTGTTCACTCGTTGTCATGGTAACGTTTATTGCTTGTCAATGATTGTCAACAGACTTTTATCACAATTTTCTTAATTTATTCCAAATTTCTACTCTACAATACACATACAATTCATTTTCTATAAGACAAAAATTAAGGTTGAATCGTCGCAACATCGTGTTTCAAGCCCATTGTTTGTTTATTGATGACTGTTGCCAATGTAGGATATGACGTCACTCAGTTACCCTCTCAAGTAATGCAATTGAACAGAAAAATACAAAAATTCTCGCAAAGGTTCAATTTCAGAATAATTTATAACAAAAAATATATTGATGATACCTACCATCATCAAATAATGAGAGTTTTGATGCCAACTATCTGATAAAAATAGTTTCATTATGGTTACCTAGGTGATCGTTTTTGTTTGACATGAAAGTGCTAACGACTCTTCGCCATCTGGGGGTAACAATTTAAGCTGAATTACGATTTGAATTCTGGCCCACTTTTTATGCATTCGATTCGTCTCCTAGTTATAGTCCTCCATACTATTTTTATATTCCCCGCCATTGATCTCCATACTACGTACCTGGAACGGATCCGCTTATTATCGAGTGAAGCAAGTAGAGATAGCGATAGTCACGGATATCTATCTCTTTCTAACTCATTGGCCTATATGGACAGAAGTTACAATAATACATAAATTATATATTTATTAGACATATTTGAGGAAAATAGTGTATTATTGCTTTGATTATAGGAAATTGAAAAGACATTTGTGTCACAATTTTACACACAGCAATACGGCAGCTTTTCGTCGTGTGAGCAATCAGGCGTGGATCAATATATTTTTTCTTGTTTGTTGAAGGCAATGGGATAAGGAAAAATCAAACTTATGGTTTCAAAGGGCGCCACGCTTTTTTTTTTTAATTTCTGGAAAACAGCGAACCAACCGAAAACGTGAGACTTGAGTGGAGAGAGTAAATCAAACGCAAAACGTGAAGAAAATGAGGATCTTATCTATTCAGATCAAAACTTCTTGGTATTTATGCGTAAACAACTTATACATTGATTCACGCAAAAATGTATGATTGTAAAAAACATCCAATAATATGTCAATTAATTAACCCCATAGTCGACTATGTTCACATAAAAAAAAAATTATATTCAATAAAATAATTATTATGATATGGTTCAATATAAATTCTTGAGTTTCAGTCCAGCATTGTGTAGGTACGCAAATAATAAAAAAAATCAATGAAATGGGTAGAATCAAAATGATTAATAAATGGATTGAAATGTCCTTATTCCACTCGTTCGGTCAGCGGATTCCAGGAAAATGTCACTTCAGTGGCAGAGCAGCATTAATATCTCAAAGAAAACCTCTCATTCCAAGAGGGTTGATAGATTCGGCAGGGTTGGACCAGGGTTGAACTTGTGTCTGTCGATGGGCTCGATGAGGCGGTGGTCTGACGGATTACTCGAAAGGGTCAAATCCAGGGAGTCGACTCCAGCGTGGTTCTAGAGAATGAACACGTGGATGAGAATCCAAGGTTTGATTCAAGGAAAATATAACGAAGAAAGATTCTAGATTGAATAGGAAGTATCCAGAGAATATCACCTAATCACGCTAACAACAATTTTCACAAAAAACTTGATTCCGGCACGCACCAAAGGAGATCTGGTTTTTTGACGACCAGGGAACTCTGAAATTTCCAATTTTCTTGGCTCCAGGGTAAACACACCACTAGTCACTGATGGAAATTCTTCACAAATCACCGAAACGGTCAAAGGGCATTAGAAAACCCGATTTCCACAGAATCAAGTTATAAACGTGTATTCAACGTGCTGGGAACAATGTCGGAATGAGTTTCTCTCACAAAGAAAAAAACTACTTCCTCTTAAAAGAGTAGGCTTCAAATTTATTGGTCAGAAAAGAAGCGAGAGATTGATACGGTCCAACTTTATAGGAAAAGTTTGTAAGAAGACATGACAACGCAGCAGAATTTGAACTTGCCGCGCGAAGGTTGGGAGATTGAACGCTAGGCAATGAAACCTGCATGCTACACTGCTCACAAAATGAGAGTATTTTCGACTCGGGGAAAATGCAATGCTACACATTCAACATTCACGTGCAAGATTTATTTTAATCAAGATTCAAAAATGAATACACCCAGACTCTAGACTGAATAAATTGAGTAGAGTTGTTTGTTACTAGGGACTTTCCTATCAGAAAAAAAGTAGTCCAGTAGGCTAAACTCTCACGATGAGTGATTTCAATTCTGTTCCAGATTGTGGCATATAAAAAAAATAATTAAATAATAAATAAATTAAATAAATATAATAATAAAATAACTGATATAAACGTATGTACAATAAATATTACCACCATTCCTAACTTTGGAATAAATTCAGTATAACAAAGACTTTATATGATTTTTCATTGCGATGGAAGCGCTTTCCTCATCAGACGTTGATGAGGAAATCATATCTTTGAAAAGAAACAAAAATAATACTTATCACCTTCACTATGAGTTATAATTTGCAAAGAAAAAAACTGTAGCCATTTTTTCACCCTACATGAAGAACCTAACTTTTTGTTTCATAATGTCTTACCTACTTAATTATAGAATTGTAACTTTGATGATTTTTTTTATGATTGTTTTATTTTTTAGCCATGAAAAGACAATTTTCTTTTATCTTGCAAGTTTTTACATCCGACTGCAACACAATATATTACCATATTTTTTCAGTCCTTTTCAAACTTTCTCCGATAAAACCAACTTATCTAAAAGAAAACAGCACACAAGATGTACAATAATATACATACGCCGGCAAATTTAAAGAGACGATTGGAAAATTGATTTAATTTCATTAATAACAGTTTTTAACGGTCAAATCTACAGGGTGTTTCAAAAAAATGTTGCCAAACTTCAAGGGGTTATACCTTACACAAAAATATTTTGATAGACCCCAAATTGTCTATTCCGAAAGTTGATATTGACAGAGATACAGGGTATCAAAGTTAAATTCAAATTTTTGATTTTTTTCAATAACTTTTGAAATAATGAAGTTATTTTGATCTTCATTCTCACGTAAATATGCCGGAAAATCAAATTTTTGATAAAAAAAAAGTACGAGTGCATACAAAAAAAGTTATGACTACAAGTAAGAGCCAGATCAAGGTCAGATTTGAATTTCACATGTCAAACAATCCCCATATACCAAATTTCATCAAAATAACTTGATTATTTCAAAAGTTATTTAAAAAAATCAAAAACTAGAATTCAACTTTGACAGTCTGTATCTCTTTTGATATCAACTTTCGGACTAGTCAATTTGGGGTCTATCGAAATATTTTTGTGTAAGGTATATAACCCCTTGAAGTTTGGCAACATGTTTTTGAAACACCCTGTAGATAGCGTCCCATCACCCACAAAACAATTTATTTATTTTGACATCTTTCAGAAGATTTGCGAATTGTTAGCACCTTTTCAAGTTGTGTTTGTCAAGTTAAGTGTTGCTGCCACTGTCAAGTTAAAGCACGTATTTTCTCTAGTTCAAAATTTGTGTTGTTAGGTAAAGCCTGGTTCTCACGAGGCGATCTATGTTGAACGATTTTTGTTGAACAATAAAAATAGCAAGCGATTTGTGTTTTCGTTGTTGAAACGGTAAAACCTTGGTTCTCACGAGTCGAGTTTTATCGGTCAACTTGAAATCGCTTTGGAATTGAATGACAATCGCTCTGTCCCGTTCTCACTAGGCAATTTTTGATGGTCAACGTAGAATCGCTGTCGAATTAAATGACAATCGTTCAATGAGAACATGCTTTCAATAGAAGTTGAACAATTTTTGTTGAACGACAAAAAGTTGCCAGGCTCTGAACTTTGAATCGGCTGGTCGTCGTCAAGTGAATTCAAAATTGTCATCTTGACAACCTCCTGTCAGGAGTTGGAGTTATCAAAACTTGTTCCGTTGAAATATTGCACGAAAACATCACTTCCCATAAAAAACATTTTATATGGAGTGATTTTTTGACCCTCAAGTTCCTAGACCATTATCAGCAACAAGAGTGCCTGTGGAATCACACCATCGATAAAAAACAAGGATGCCAAAGAAGAAGTTTTGTGAATATGGGCTTGCTCAAACGTAGAGGATTTTTTTATCTAGCCTCATCTTCAATTAATAACTCTTTTGAAAGCCTCTGTAAGGTTCCTGATAGGTCCCTTCTTGAAATCCAACCTCTTAACCAAAATCTCTGTTTCTTTCTGGAAGTTTCTTTTGGCAACATTATTCTTAATTCCTGAATCAAGATATTTTTTATTTCGGGCGACACGTTTGAACAACCTCGCTTAGAGCAATTTTCAAGTTTGACAATGTCATTCCAGTCCGATAATCGTTTCAACACGATTTTTGTTGATCAACAAAAGTCCTTCTACTAAAATCGTCTTTTGAAGAACACAAAGGAGGTGGAGGTGAATGGGAGGTGGTTGATGGCGGTGCTTCAACAGCAGACAGATACATACGGGATATTCTGCAAGACCATGTGGTAACTTTCGCTCCATATATCGGCAACAATTTTATTTTAATGCAAGACAATGCTCGGCCACACGTTGCTCGATGTGTATTTGACTTTTTGAACCAAGTTGATGTAACCACCATGAACTGGCCAGCCTGTTCTCTGGATCTCAATCCAATAGAGCATGCTTGGTAGAGAATTGAGGTCCAGAATTCCCGCTGTCCAAACTAGAGAGCAGGTGAGGGCATGCCCTAACTGAAGAATGGGAGGCTTTGCCCCAAGAAATGTTTGATTGCGTCATCAGAAGCATGGGAAGACAAATTGCTGCAGTCATACGGGCTCGTGGGGGGAACACAAGTTATTGAAAAAAATAATCTCTTTGAATTGTACCGAGAATTGTACGGTTTAAAACACGCTAAAACACAATCTTTTTTGCTGCAAAAAAGCTGTTGTCAGTTTTTTTCTGCCGAGTACAGAAAAAAGATTTTCCGAAAGTGTTAGGTACAATAGTTTTTCTACAGCCGTGCGGAAAAAAGTACATGATTCGTAGTAACACCAATTATGTTTTTTAGTGAGACCGCGTGAATAATGCGTTAGCGCTGGAGTGAACACGGCCTACCCCTTGTCAAATCACGACAGTTCAGAACAATTGACTTTGACACCGCCCTGGATGGAGATAGAAACATAAACAAAATGCTATTTTTTTGTTTAGAACGTTCTTTTCTGGCAATAAATTCTGTAAAATTTTGTTTTTTTGATCATTTCGTTTGAAATAGCTCGCAGTGACTATTATTTGGCAATATAAAGATCCAATACGAACAGAAAATCGGAATATTAGACAATATTCATCGTAATGCAGTCCCAATGATTGCGGATTTTATGATTTGTGTAAAAAATCACTATGAATTATGATGAATATTGTGAATTATTCGATATTAACACATAGTTTTTATACTGGACATTCGGCTTAAGGATAGGTAGGTATAATTTCAACTTTTTCAAGACAAAGTTTGTGTACATGTACATATTATTATGCACTTATAATAAATTATAAAGTGTCTTGAAACAAACACGATGTTTTAGCTGATTTGCATTTAACTGTCCATGGTTTAGCGCTTTTAGCCACTCCACGATTTCTAATTTCTAATAATAGTAACTGAGCGACAAAACTAACCTGGATACCTGGTAACTATGATGACTACTAATTTTGAAATATGCGTGCCGAAAAATGTTTTCGCACTAGTGCGGAAAAACTCATTTTCGGTACGAATATTGGTTCGGAAAATTGATTTTTCCGCACGGCTGTAGAAAAAAGGATTAACCAGTTTTGAAATACACAATTAATATGAAGTTAAAATCCCGTTTTCTCAAAAACCGTTGAATATATAGGTGTGGGCGGGGGTGTGGGGTATGACACATGAAAAATACTCAGAATTTCAAGTAAAATTCAAAAATGGAATTAAAAATACATATTTTCCCATTTAAAAAAAGGTTATATTTGCTTTGTTTATTTAGAATGTTAAAAGAAAAGAATAAGAGAAAATAAGAATAGGGTCATGGGAAATGAGAGGAATTTTACGTTTGGCTCTTCCTCTTCCTGAACAACTTCAAATTGCAGTTGAAATGTAAATACAGTTGGCCGCAAAAAAAACCGAACAACCGACTGTGATGATTTTAGCTCGATTTCCGATTCCCGACTTCCGACCTACCTATATATGAATTGGTTTTTATATTAAAAATAAAACACCCACGGGAAAGTGACGTTCCGAAATTGGTTGGTCATTTTTGACCAACCAAACTGGGTAGGTG
This sequence comes from Orchestes rusci, assembly GCA_958502075.1. Lineage (NCBI taxonomy): Eukaryota > Metazoa > Arthropoda > Insecta > Coleoptera > Curculionidae > Orchestes > Orchestes rusci. The sequence goes on along the minus strand of OY293303.1, from coordinate 45,606,465 downwards.
CCAAAACCATGACGAAATCGCCTCTAAACAAACAAACAAGCAGCAAGCTCAGCAAACAGAAAAACTGTGGCGGAACTTCACTTTTGGTTAAATCCATACCTACTCACCCTTCTCTTCCATTTCTCAAAAGAGGATAGTATTGAATATTCTCTGCCGAAAACATTGCTGAGTGATTTGAATTCTTTGTTCAAATTTTATTTCTGTGGCTCAACCCCTCTAGTACCTACATATTTCATTTCCCTAAATGGTATGGTTCAGTTTTATCATTGGAAATGCTCATAAACTATTCCTAACTAGTCCTTGCCATTTGCTAACATAAGACTAAAATTTTGCTAAAAAGAAAGTAGGTATTGTACATCAGAGTACACAAACTCACTCAAAACAAACCAGCTGACTCGCGGCCAGAGATGAGATATATAGAGGATTCACTTTTTGCAGAGTGCTCCGGACAAGGGGACAAGTATGACAGATATAATTGCTTCAACTTCGCGCATCGTTGCCAAGTAGGTTGCCAGCAGATCGTGACGTCAACATGAGTAGACAGACATCCATCTCTGAGTATTTTGTTATCCTTCTTGAAGAGACAAAAACAGAAGGTAACCATGTTTGCTATTCAAATATATCTTTTTGCAAACTATGCTACGTGTTCTAGCGGTAAATATATTTTAGGTTTTATACATAACTGCTAAATCTAAAGAAACATTAATTTGTGATGTTTATCAATGAGTACCTAGATGTGTAAATCTTATTATTGAAGTATTATCGTTTATTGTGCATGATAAATTGCATCTATATGTAAATTCTTTGAGCTTGGTAAAGCAATCTGTAAACATTCAGATCCATATTTTGTATCGATTCTCTTGTGAATTGAAACGACATTGCTCTTTTTTTATTTTTTCGAGTTTTTTGCCACACCCTTGCAAATTTAAATGAAAAGTCACTTATCTAGAAATCTGAGCAAAAAGGGCCAATTTATGTCATAAAAAAGCTTTTTGCTGATATGCTTTTACTTATTCACGAAAAACTCCACAATTAGGAAATATGTACTTTTTTGGTTTTAAACTAATCAATTCTTTTTCAAGTTCCACTGAACAAGAAAGCGGACACTCTCTTTCGAATAGGTAGGTTCTTTTTTTAGAAAACAAATGAAGATTATGTAGAAGCACTGCATGGTTTGAATATTTTTTTAAGTAAACAGTCACTTATCATTGAATAAGTCTTAGATTATTCTATACCTTTTCAAGTTCAAATTGGCACTAAGTAATCAAAATCAAATGGCATTGAGTCAATTTCAAATTGACATTTTCAATTTCAAATTGGCAATAATCAAAATGTCATTTTGAAATTGATAAGTGCCATTTTGGTTTTGATTATTGCCAATTAGAAATTGACTAATGCCATTTTGAGTTTGATTAGTGCTAATTTGAACTTGAAAACGACTTTCTATTGAAATTTGCGTCAAGCTAAAGTTCCTTTTGTGAAAAGTTTTTGATAGTCTGGCGCAATAGCCAAAAAAATCTTCCTAAGAGCATATCTTTTTTTGATGTTAAAGCTTGATTTTAAATTGAGCGGAAAAGTTTTGGGAACATTGATTGTTTCTTTTCTGAAGGATCAATATCACATTTTTTAATAAAAAAAACCTATTTACAAAAAAAAAATCTTAATGTTATGGCGAATTTGCTTATTTTGGATATTATTCGATATAATTGTGTTTTTTAGTGTTTCTCATTACAAATCAATTTTTGAATGTATAGAGTAGGAAGACTCTACTATAGTCATGCATTGCCTTTTTCATTAGAAAATTGCGCAATTTTTGCTGTGCTAATGTGATACAGACCCATATTAAAATCTTTTTCACCTAAATGGAAATATTTCTTAAAATGGATATTGGCTTTCATTCTATCCGTTTTTCTAAGCAAAATGTCCGTTTTATGAGTTGATGTGAAATTATTATAGCTCATAGAATTGAGGAAGGATGCCTGCTATACGGGAAAGTTGCACGTATAATATTTAATTAGAAATGTATCTGGTACCATTTTATGATAAGACTATATTATAAAATGCTGGTACCTACCATCAATACTTTTATTTTCAAATTTTTCGTAGTCATCGTGTTGTATTTAATTTTAATTCATCAGAATAATACAATAGATCACATTGATCTGTGCAGTTTTTAGGATCAGATCAAAAAAAATTCAAAAGATAATGTTCCGCGTGTGTATAATAATTGATATTAATAAATCATCATTATTGTCATAAATCGTGAAGTGAGGTAGTGAGGATTCAAAGAATGAAAGTGAATACATAATATAATAAGTGTTATTATTTCTTTATTTAGTTGTGCGACTATAACTATTCTATACAGATATATACAAAAATAATCATGCACAGGACAAATTAAATTTACCGCGTACAAGTTCTTTTATATTTTCAAGTCACATCAATCGTGTCGTTGGAGAAAAATGAACATTTAATAATAATATTGTACAGTACATGTAACTCATGTACCAATGCGATACTAAAAATAGCTAGGTGTATACAAAAACTTGTAGGTATAAATTTAGCAAAAATTTATCTAAGTTTTTGTATACACCTTTAGCTATTTTTGTAGTAATGACATATATGAGTAGAATCATTATTTGTTTATTTTTCTTAAACGATACGATTGATATGTGACTTGAATATGCAGGGGTGATACACATGAGGCAATATGTCAATATTCAGAGTTCAAAAATGAACATAAACGTTTATATAAAAGATATGGGTCCGCAAGGCCTTCGTTTACGATATACAGGATGTTATAGTTTTAATTTAATCTTCCTATTTTTTAAATAAAATCTATAATTTTGATATTGGAGCAGAAATTGGTATCCGTAGGTGAAGCTAAGCATGTATTTTTCACTTTTTATGTAGGGACTCATATTTATATAAACTTTTATGTTTATTTTCGGGCCCTGAATATCACCCTGTATAAAAAAACTTGTGCGCGGTCTAAGTATAACAGGACATAAATACATATATATTTCTGATAGGTACGAACATAAGCCCCGTTAAGACGCATATATTACAATATCTTGGCTAAAGAATGCAGAAATGCGCAAGAAACGAATGCAGAAGACAAATTGACTTCAAAGCATCAATTGGAGCGAAACTGAAAAAAAAAATCAATTGTGCATTGTGCGTGCAATTATCAAATATAATATGCAAAATTATTTTAAATGAAAGTTTCAAATGTGCAGAAGTGTTTTTTTCCAGACATTTTCATAATAATTGTGTGAATTTGATAATGTTACTGACAGGGCTACATATTTCCCAAAAGCATGAATAATACAAAATAGTATATCACAACAATATTATAGGTCAAGAATATTTATAGTTCAATACCTATATGCGTTAGTGTAAGTATGATCGTGTTCAGCACTAGCCTAGTTTACATCGATAACTCGTTTAGTTCGGTCCGATAGGACCAAGCTGGTGGGGATAGTACGGTAGGACCAATGCTTGCTTCCTGCCCGTTTACACCGTCTTGCAACGCGTGAACGAAATGTGTACGCCCGCAATTCGTCAAATGTCAAAAACAAGTCGAAATTATTCATCATCACAATTCGTAATCAAAAAAAACATGAGTAAGTACGCTCAGATTGCCTTAGAAACTCAGAACCAACACAATTCACAATAATAACAATCAACATAACCTCATAATTTTGATCCGGATCGAACCAAATTTAGTTCGGTACACTTGCTGGCGAGTACCGAACCAAGAGGGGACCAGCTTAGTCCGCAACTGTTTACACCATTCGAACCAAATATTTAGTTCGGATATAGTCCGAATTTGGTACTTGGTCCGCGGACCAAGTTGTCGGTATAAACTAGGCTACTGTCTGAAATGAAAAGTGACCCAGACAAAGTTTCTGTTATGATTTTATCATCCGATCTTGACGGTTTTTTCATTGCTTTCCTCTTGTTTGATTTTTTTTTGTAGAGAAAAACGAGTTCTGTTTCTCTATTTTAGAATTAAAGTGATTATTGTGAATGTTCTTTCATTTGGTTTAACACTATTTTGAAGTTCCAATTTCAATTCAGTTGCAAAGTTTTTTAGGGACTTCAGATACAGCGATTGCTTCTCTTCTGAGAGATCCATTATTTCGACACATTCATTGGTAGTTTTCATTTCTGCTTTCATCCGTTCCTGCCAATCTTCAGTACACAATTTTTGAGTATGTAGGGGGTTCTTCACCTAAATTGTGCAGTATCTTCATCACATTTAGGTTTTCATCGCGATCGGAGTTCATCTGTTCAACTTCAACATTTCCAGTTAAAACTACTGAGTGTATGTGTTTACAAATTGTGTGTCGTATGGAGAAATCGGGACAAGGGCAAAAGAAAGAATGTACACATACAGCACAGAAAACGTTTTGATGTTTAAAAAAAAAATGAGTGCATTGATCGTATATAAGAGCTAGAGAACTGGGATTTTTTGGTGAAGCTAACCATGAAATGACTTAATGTATGTACTAGCTTCATTTTTTTTGAGTTAAGAGAAATCGTTATGCCAAATTAGAATAATTCGACAATCAGGGATAACTTGATTTTTTCATATGAGACTAACTAACTTTTTTTATGCGATCGAATGTTGAATGCATGGTATTAGCTTTTTGGCGATATACGGTTGTTAGTGTCTATCTCTGGTAGTTTACTTTCAAATCCACATTTTCCTACTAATGCGACGTTTCTATCAATTCTCAATACCTACCTAATCAAGTAGGCCGTGGAAAATAGAACAAGTATCAAAATTTCAAATATTTTATCATGGATCTTGACACTGAACATCAAAAGAAGGAAAAAAGGGCAGTATAATAATTATTATAACAAAAAATGTTCAAAATACCGACCCCTTATTCTATGCACAAATCAATCAATCTTCTGATAAAATGAATTCTCAATCGTATTAAATTTCTGGAGAAATACAGAGCCGGTGAAAAGTGGTGGTCTAGCTTTAACATTTATACTTGGCAAAAATTAAATTAGCTAGACTATCCTTTGTCCAGTTATTGATGTGAAATTTTCAGTAGGTACATACATTTTGCTCCTCTTTCGAATGGTGCTAGCCATTTTTATCAAAAAGTGGCATTATATCTTGTTTCATTTGATAAAATCAAGTTATATAGCCTTGATTGAAATTTTCTAAATTGGCATAACGATTTCTCATAACTTAAAAAGAATTAAAGCTAGTACATACGGTCCACATTAGCACATTTCGTGGTTAGCATCACCAAAAACTCCCAATTCTCTAACTTACTCTAAGGATCACTGCGATATTCATTTTTTTTTAAACATCAGCTTTTTCAAAAAATAGCGATTTGCGGGTGAACGGTTCATTTAAGATACCATGTGTGGTACATAAAGTCAATCTAAAATTGTCTGAGGAACCCAAATATGTAATAATATACAGGGGGTTCCATTAAAAAAAATGTAACTTTGATATGAATCACCCTGTTTACGCGATGCGAATGAAGTAAACCTATTTTAGGTTGGTAGCCTTAAGATCTGTCTAGCATGCCTTGGCAACGAATTTCAAAAATGTCATCAGAATGACCAAAAACCTCCCTGTTCACATTTTCAAAAAAAAAAAAAAATTTTACTGTTTTGGTTATTTTTTGTTTGTTTATTTGTTAATTTAATACTTATACTGCTCATATAGATATTCATAGGATATCCAAATGTCCGTCTTTATCCAGGATATAGCGAATATCCTATGGATATTCTTATGGATATCTAACGTACAGGCACCAAACTCCGTCCACTCATAACATCGGTAAGGAAACGTGACCAAAAGATACTGAACAAATACATATTACGCTTTGATTTTTTTTTTAATATATAATAATTGATTTCAAAATCTTCTCTTGTGATTTTGAAAAATGTAAGACAATGTTTTTGGTAAAAGAAAATCAAATGAAAAGTCCTTTCCTACAACAAGCCCAATTCCCCTTATTCCGTCCGCCTATATTTGCCGATTCTCCTAATTCCGTCCAACAAGTTCCCTGATTCCGTCCTATCATTTTATTAGTGTTTTGGCAGAGAAAAAAAATTATATATTTCTGTTTATTTGTTTGGATTGGAAAAGTTTCTAATTTTACTTATAGGTATTGATATATTTCCAAAATCTGAGTTGATGATTAACACCTATAACAAATAAATATAATTTGTATTCATTATAAAATGAAACAAAATTTACAAACCCATTTAGGAGGCATATAACGTAACAAATTTATACAAAAAAAAACGGATAACTAGTTATACTAATTAAATGGTAAATTAAAAAATCACATTCCAATGCACAACCAAATTTGCATTCTAAAGCACATACAAACTTTTCTTAAATAAAATCATCAATCTCTGGAACACTATACATTCCTCTATTAGATACTTGCGTAGGTGCAGCCATTTTCATGATAACATCTTCAAAGGGATAAAGTAAAATGTCGTCGTTTTGAGGCCATTTCCAAAATTTTCCACTTGCTGTCATAGCTTTTATACGGACGCCATCCACTTTTTCTTCAATTACTACCCCTGGAAAGTACTCATCATCATACCGAACAATAACAAATTCGTCTTTTTCATAAGAAACCTTGATGATTGTTTCAACATTTTCATGTTTTTTTGGAGGAAGTTTTGTTTTCTTAGTTAATTTTTTGTTGTTTTTCTTCTGCTCAATCTCTCCCTTTCGCTTTATCCTATTTTGCATCCTATCAATTTTTTCGTTTTCTTTCTTCTCTTTGTCCTCCTGAATTCTCTTTTGATACTCCATAAATTCGTCGCTTATGGGAACTGTGGGGTACATTTTTGGTTTCTTTTGCGTCTTTTGACCTTTTGATACGTGTTTTCTTTTACCCGTTTCTTCTGGCCAGTAAAGAGCTTTTTTAAAGGGGGTGGGATATTTACTTTGAATTGTATTGGTTGTAATCTGTTTAAGAGGGGTAGTGTTAGAAAAAGGTTCTATGATCGGAAGAAGTTCTTTAATAGGAGTTTTATTTTCTATTTCAATGACTTCCTGATTTTCCGATGCAATATTTTCTGAATTATTTTGGTTTCTCGAAGTTTCAGTTTCACAACAGTCAGGGTCGGATGTCTGGTTTTGATTTTGGTACTCGGTTTCAGATTCCTTCAACACTGACATGACACTATTTTGACACACGGAGTCGGTTAGTGTTTAATTGCAACAATTAACCATGTATTATCATCTTTACTCCTTTCACATAATTTAAGAATATAATTCAATGAACTAGATCAAGCAAGGTTGAACTATCGGAACCCACATAAAACAAATAGTTGAGTACGCCAGTACAACAATAACATAATTAGTAAATATCCGGTATGTGGCTTCCGCAGGTCAGTGATTCATAAAATCATGAATCAGCACGTAGTAGAGAATCTCATTGCAATGTCAAGTTCAGCGTCATAATAGACTTTACTATTTATTGTGATGTGCGATGAGAATAAATCAGTATTCAACAACTACTCAAAACGTTGTTTTACTCAACAAATGTACTGTGCCCAAGCCCACTTGGCCATAGCAGAGAGTGAGGCTGCTCTCTGGCAGTAAACTCTATATTTTCCGCTGCTCAACCGAACCGAGTTGAGCAAGTGTAATCTACGAGCTAAACCTAGCTTGTACAGTTAGCTTCAACTCAGATGCCTGGACTCTACTTTCTGTAAGGTGTTCATTGCACGGGGTGATGACTAAACTTCCATCATTTCCAACTTCCCCCTCGACAGTACCATTACTTTTAAACCAAAAGCTTTCATCTAAATTTGTATCCAGAATAGTGATGTCATCAGTTAGGTTATTGTCTAATGTTGTGAGCATATTCACAGAGGAATCCAGATTGGAGGCAACTTCAAGTCCTTTCCAAAAATCATAGAAAGCCACGTATTTTTTTTCCAACTCTGAGGCGGAAGTAGCAAGAATAAACTTTTCAAGAACATTTTTATCTAATCTTGCTTCAATTTCACTTTTTAAGTCTGCGTCAGAAAGCCGACCGATAGGAGGTGTCTTCTCTGAAACAGAAGTAATTGGAATATCTTCTTTTGTAGAAGGTTTAACCTGCTTCACCAATTTTGAGTAATCAATGTTATCAGGGTTGCATGGGAATAACCCACATGCTTCAAATGCATTTGAAATCATGGCTTTTGATGCTGTCTCATCCGCAAGTTTTGCAAAGTCAAATCTTTGAAGTTGTCTACCATTATTCTCCATGCGCCAATTTCTAACATCTACTCGCCAGGTGCTTTTTAAGGGGAAAAAAATACCAACATCCAACGGTTGAAGCCTGTGTGTCGCTACACAGTATAATTCCATGATCTTTGCAAAACTGGCCTATGTTTAGGTTTATGTGAGAGGAGTGCCCATCGAGGTAAAGTATAACTGGCAGCGGTATATTTTCTTTCTGCAGCCAAGGAAAAAAAACGTTTGTTATGTACTCATAAAAATTTTCGCTGGTCATCCAGCCAGATTCTGAGAATCCAATACCCCACTGTTTAGGCATGTTGGCTATTATTGATGCTGGGATATACCGCTTGTAGGGATATAAGACTAAAGGAGGAGGTGAATTTCCTTCTGCAGAAATGGTAACCAAAACCGTCAGGAACTCCTTTTCATCATTAGCAATTCGATTGTACACTTTCTTGGAACCTTTCCTTACCAGAACGGATTTTTCATGAGGGGCTATGTAAAACCCTGATTCATCGCCGTTGAAAATCCTTCGTGGATCTGCCAATACCTCAAGCAAATTGTTCTCAGTGAAATACGGGAATACTTTGGCAAACCAGTCACGAATGTTTTCCTCAGTAACTACCGCTCTACAAGTTGACATAGCTTGTGGTACTCTTTTTGAGATTTCTGGATGCCGGCTCAAAAAAGATCGGTACCACTTTTTTCCCGGAGAGTTATTCGTAAATACATTTGGCCTATCCAAACTTTTCATAAGTTTTGTAACAGAGTCAGTAAGCTGAGATTTAGTTACTAGGAACCCAACTTCGCCCATTTCCATAATCCAGGTAATTAGAATTTGTTCTTCTTCTGCCGTTAGCACCGTTGGACCTCCAGGAGCTCCTGGGTGGTTGTAGCGTTTTTGTAAAGTATCAGTAAGGGTACTTTTCGGAATACCAAATAGCTGTGCTGCTTTTCTGACACTCATCTTGTCGTTTTTTACGGCATCTATAGCCTTCTGTATATTTTCTTTGGGGTACCTATTTCATATTTTTTCGATTGGGCTCCATGGTAGAGCTGGAAAAAAGAAAGTCATGTATGTACCGTCTTATAGAAGCTTGAAATCACATAGGACGGATACAAGCTATCAGAGACTATAGGGGCGCCTGATTCCGTCCGTTTAGTTTTGAGCATATTTTTGAGTTTTCTTCCAGATAAATTCAACCCTACAAAAAAATATTTTAGAATTTGTTGAGTTTGAAATTCTTATGAGTGAAATTAGCTAAATTTAAAAAATTTGTTATTTCAAGTGTATTAACATAGTAACATTTTCTTTACAAATATGTCCAAATGAAACTTTGAACCTTATGTTTAAACTGTCAAAAATCAAAATGTATTCCAAAAACACTATGACGGAAACAGGAGTGTGAAAACAGGAATAGTAATTTATTTTTAAAAAAGTGTCATTAATGATTTCCCTTGAAAAATGCTGCAAGTACAACAAAAATAAAGTTGGGTTGTAAAATCCTGATTCCGTCCAATAGGACGGAATCAGGCAACATACGTTTTTCACTGGTTCCCTATTCCGTCCACTCTGAAATGTCTTGTAAAACTCTAGTTTTGAATATTCTTGACAAAAAAAGGTACTGAACATGTGTCTAAAATGTACTCAATCACAAAAAATTATATAGGGCTTACCTTGTGATTCGTTTTCTGCACAAAAATCACTTTTTCCTTAAATCGTATTTTAACTTTTTCTTAAGTTCAAATGAGCGAAAACGGTACATGACGCGGCCATCAACTCAATTGAACTGAAGCCATTGATTAATGACACCAAGGTTGTCATTAATCAATGACTGAAGCGCCCAATTGATGAAGGCTCGCGCAACTTGCGTCTACGGACAGCGCGGAAACTAATGAGTACGACCAATAGCGATAATTCAGACAGTTCTCTCTCTTCACAGTGATTCAAATTTTCGCGCCAGACTTATACATAAAGAGTAATAACATTACTTCTTTATTTTTGCAAAAAGTGATCCTATCGTCTGTTTCTACTATAATATACTTTTATGGTGGTGATTATTTTCGTGAATTCATATTATTATGATAATGTATTCTATTCCTGACAGTTGTTGAAGGTGATGCCAAAGTATGATGCGTTGTGAACTGGTTCCGGTTTTAGTTTTCTTGTGGATTATTTTCATAAGGGTGTCAAATATTTAATTCATTCACATGTAGGATGTAGGTATTTAATAATAACACCTATCTGCCTACTTTATAAAACGCAATAATTATGACTTGGACTTGATATTTATGTTTTTGGATTAGTTTGGGTATTGGCGTTGATCGTAACTAACCGAGAGTAACCCAAAAAGTAGGTAAAAAAATATATCAATGGATGCGTTAAAAAGATACAGAACATAGAATTAGATGCAGCAGAAAATGAATAAAGCATAATAGGACACAGATACAATAATATTATTATTGACAATACATAATTTGCAATTTTTGTAAAATGTCCGAATTTTCAACATTTTCTCCCAATAAAATCAATCGTTGAATTGAACTTCAAGTGGTAGTTATATGGCCATTTATGCTATTCTCTATATAAAATAAGCCTGTATTTAGCGTGGGCTGACGCTGCATATTGTAATCGTATATATATCCATGCCATAGAATGTAGGTTCCAGTCTTAAATTAGCCGCTTTGTCAATCGTGTATCGCAACTTATAAAATAAATTGTTTTTTAAAAACAAGAGTTGCATTCTTCAAGTTATAATTTGGTAGAAACTAATTGAATAAGAAAACATTCTTGGCATAAATAAGGAGAGTGGATTTTTTTACAGTTATGACTCAAGCTTTCATTGGCAACCATATAGGTAGTACTTATATTCACGTATATAGGTGATCTGTTACAAAGTATTTCCGGAACGGCTTTTTCAAATCTTTTGAATTTTGGTATGAGTCGATATGCAAGGGTAGTGCCTCTTTTAGAAATATTTTGGTGATTACAGCGTTGCCGGTCACACTAGTTTTTCCTATAGTAACTTTCTTATTTTTAATGAGACACCCTGTATATTATCCGATTTTTGAATTCTGTATCGAATTTGTATGGAACAAGTTATATGTCTAATGATAATAGTTTCTCGAATATTTGTCATTTTATTTAAAAAATGACAAATTTCATTGATTTTCTTAAATAAGATTTAAAGATTTCTCAGTAACAAACAATAATAAGGAACTGAGGAAAGAAAAATTGACAGCATTCACTTTCAATATCAAAGTACACAGAGCCTCTTCCAAATATTTCAAAAATATTGTTTGATACATAATCTGGAATGTGCATCAGAGTTTTTCTTATAAGAAAAGTTTTTTCCACATTCACATTTGGAATCATACAATTTCACTGATCATTTCAATGGAGCTAGTTGCTCAAGTGCATTGCTGTGAAATCTTTTAGGACCGTATTCTCCGTTCATACTTAAACTCGTTCAAGGTTTGACGGCGTTTAAATACCAATACGAAATATTGTATTTAAACACCGTCAAATCTTGAACGCGTTCAAGTATGAACGGAGAATACCTACGGGTTTTAATGTGTCTTCTAAGATCACTATATCTCACATACTGTTTTTTGCAGTCACCGCACTCCATTGCACACGAGATTTCACAGAATAACACAGCGTAATTTTTTTATTTGACTTAAAAACTTGCAGTTTTCCATGTTCTTAATCTACATTTTTGAATTTGAACAATTACAAATCACACCATCAAAACTTCAAACGGAGAAAACCTAGCCCCAAATTTGCTGCTTCGCATTGATTGGTTCGGCTCATTGGTTTCCGTGCTATCCGTAGATACAAGTCTCGCGCATAGGTCTGAGGCTGGAGAGGGGATGTGAGATTTGGAATGAAGATTTTGCAGTCTAGTTACGGGGGACGCACAATAAATATCGCTTATTAAATGCAATGACAGGAATCAAGAAGCCGGACGGAATACGGATCCATTACGTTACAGGGTGTCCATATATTGATATGATATCTTCTGGATATCTTTTGGATATCTTTTGGAAATATTTCAGGATATCCCCTCCCCTTTTGTACTGATACATATAGGTCAAACAAGTACTGCCGTTTTTCTCTTCATGTTTTATTGATGTAATTTGCTCCGCTAAATTTACTAGTTTAGTCAGATTTTTATCGTAAAAAGTGTGTAACAACAAAGTAGTGACTGTTAGATTGTTATATGTGATAATTAATCGGCAATGTTGGTGTTTGAAAATCGTTTTTGTGTAAATGTACATCAAACACCGTAACGACAAAAACGCTCTCGAATAAACACCGAAGTGTCGAACGAGTTCATAGTGATGGAGGGCAACGAAATTCCTGCTGTGAACGATGCAGCCTGTTTTGATTGCAAAGAAGTTTTCGATGACATAAAAACTGTTATCCGGTGTACAATATGCAATGGGTTTTTCCATGGAAAATGTCAAGGTGTGGTGGATATGCGTGGATTCCACATGCGTAAACAAAGCTGGAAATGCAAATCGTGTGATGATAAGTCCAACGAAATGAATAAGTCGAGCTCTAAAAACGAACGTTCAAGAAAAAGGAGTAGAGTTGACGAGGGATGTGAAATAGCCATTTGTGTATTAAGAGCGCAAAGTGATACATTGCCGCTCTGAGCAAGGAGATGGATGGCTACCTTGCGAGAGCGGCAATCTCACTTTGCACTCGAATTACACACAAGATTTTTTCTACAACCGCAGATTTTAGAAAAACATGAGTTGTATTGTAATAGATATTTTTATTTTCGATGATGATCTTCGAATACGCGTTGTTCATGAAACTGTTGACATAATCTGTTAAATGCTGTTCAGTAATTTAGATTGGAAGAAGTTGACAAAAGGGGTGACATCTAGTAACGCATTTTGAACTTGCATAGCGGTGAACAACAACAAATATTTGGTTATAATTAACCCTACTTGTATTTCTCAGTTTTAATTTCATTATCATTTCATAAAAGAAGTGTTCTTAGTGATACATCTTTAATCCATTATGTCGTTCAATGCCCACTGTTCTGTCAAATGTCGCAGAAACTTTTGACATTTTTCTAATATAGTTTCCATATTCAGCGAGCGACAAAGTAGACTCCGCGGAAAAGTGACACTTTGCGCTTCCTTTTTGATGCGCAAACATGGTACTTTGCGCTCGGTTGTAGAAAAATGAAATTGATGGAATGTGCTCAATGTTGAAAATGCTTGTACAAAGTAATAGCGACATGAATGACAAAATGGATCGTTTATTCTATGAGAATAGTGAGTTAAAAAATGAGACCAAATTATTGAAAGATGAAATTAAACTTTTGAGGATGGAATTACAACAAAATCGAGCGGATCCATCAGATGCTACCAAATCATCCTATGCTTCTGTTACCAAATTGGAAAACAAAATTCTTGTTGTTGAGCAAAAGGATGGCCAAAAAGACCCACAAAAAATTAAAGAAGACCTCAGGAATAAAGTGAATCCAACTGAGTTGAGAGCTGGACTAACTATGGACCGAATCACTACAAAGGGAGACTTGATTATTAACTGCGATGCTGAAAAGGGGATTGATCAGATCAAATTGGAGATTCAAGAAAAACTTGGAACAGAATATGAAGTGGAGAAGCCCAAAGCCTTGAATCATCGTATAAAGGTAGTGGGGATCAATGAAAATGAGCACACAACAAGTGACCATGAATTTGTTGAGAAAGTTAAGCAACAAAACGAGCTAAATTTCAACAACGAAATCAACATGAAAGTGATTCGCAAAACAAGTGTTCAAAATAGAAAATTCAATTTAGTTCTGGAAGTCGATGCAGCATCATACAAATATTTCATAAATCGTGAAAAGCTGAACATTGGTTGGAATCGTTGCCGAGTGTTCAATGATTATGGGATAGTGAGATGTTTTAATTGTTGCAAATATGGACATTTTAAAAAAGATTGTAAAGACAAAAAAGTATGTGGAAAATGTAGTGAAGAACACGATACCAAAGATTGTGAGATTAATAAATGTAAAAATTGTATCGTTCCCAATGAAAAATATGGGCTTAATTTAAAATGCGGTCACACCAGCTGGAAAATTAATAGTTGTGAAACTTATAAACGCATTGAAGGCATCCAGAGGAACAAATATTTTAAATAGCAATTAGACTGTGATAATGAATCAAACTGTGATATTGTATATTTTGACTGCCAGGGTTTTTTAAACAACATGGACAACATTGTGATATTTTTGAATGACTTTAAACCACGTTTAGTGTTCTTGAGTGAGACTCATGTTTCGTCGGACGTTTGTGACAGTGAACTCAATGTTGATGGTTACCAATTCAAAGAATGCTGCACAACGAATAGGAGGACCGGAGGCGTTATGACTCTAATTAAAAATGGCTGTGAGTACAAAATCATTTCAAACAGGTGTATAGATAATTATGTATGGTTGCTGTCTATTGAAATAAGTGAACGATATTCGGACTATTTATATACAGTACTTTATCATCCCCCTAATACTGAAAACGGACGGTTTGTAGACTATTTTGATGACTATTTGGATCGGATTGGGGATTTTGGAGGAATCAACGTAATAATGGGAGACTTCAACTTTGATCTTTTTAAGTCATCTTTCTATGGGGAAAAAGTTTTAAAATCGATTAGGCAACATGGTTTCAACCAGATTGTAGACAAACCAACCCGAGTGACGAATGTTAGTCAAACTTTGATTGATTACATAATTACAAATAACAAACATATCGAGCACAAAATCCACCACACACCTGTGATCATAGTATTATCTCATTGAATGTTGATTTGAATAAGACTATTGGAAATCATGCTATGACTATTTCGAAGAGGAGAATGAGGGATTATGATGTAAACTTGCTACAGAATGAACTTATGTATACTGAATGGAACGGTAGCGTTACTGATGTGAATGTGTTGGCAAATTTATTCATTCTCGATGTTACTGGGATTTTGGATAGAATATGCCCAAAAATAACCATAACTGTTAGTCATAAGTACTCGAATAAGATATGGATTTCTGAGGAAATAAGAAACATGATGAGGCATCGAGATTATTTATATAAGAGAGCAATAATTGACAAAAGTGAAACTGTATGGAATGAATACAAAATAGTCAGGAATATGATAGTAGCTGAAATCATGTTCGAAAAAGAAAAATACTTCAGGGCAGCCATTGATAAAAATAAGAGAAATCCATTTGAATTGTGGAGAAATCTTAAAACTCTTCTACCTGAGAAAAAGCCCAAGGTTCCTAATGTTATATTGTTTGATGACGTACCAGTTGGAAAAGGATCGGCTATTTTTGAAAAGTTCAACAAATATTTTCTAGATAGTATTGATTCAATAGTTTCTACCATCCAAACGAACAGCAACATAGAAGAGTCTCTGAAATATCTCGGTGACTACACGTGTCAACTACCACAATTCCGGAGGGTGTCGATGACAGAGCTGAGAAAACATGTGAGTGCTATGAAGAATGTAGGAGGAGGAGACTCCACCACTGTGTTCAAGTATGTATTTCAAGTAGTAGGCAACCGGATTCACGATATTGTCAATACATCATTAACATATATGGCGTATTCCCAGAAACCGGGAAGTGTTCTACTGTGACTACGATACCAAATGTTCCAAATGCCAAGCAGAGCGGTGAATTTAGGCCGATAAATGAAGTTCCTGTTCCCGAAAAACTTCTGGAGGTCGTTGTCAAGGAACAGCTGTTGAGTTATTGTGACTTGAATAATGTTCTCACATCGAATCAATCGGGATTTAGAGAAAACCATTCGTGTGAAACCGTAATCGTGAACATCTGTGGCGCCGCCATACCAACTTCGTTGCCGCCCTCGCGTAGGAAGCAAATTCTACTCCCGCGGCCCTTTTTTCTTGACTGCAGCACGCTTCATGTCTATCAGTGGCGCCAGCCGTCTAGAGCGCCATAAAATGAGACAGTTGGTTGATCGCCTAGGAAACGGGAGTTAGAAAAACGTCACTCACCGTTCAGCTATTTAAAAAAGTTGAGTTGAAGCCTTTTTGTGTATTTAGCCTAAAATAAAACCCCTCCGAGAACTTACTTCTCGTTTCAATCTGCAGACCGCATTTTCCCTCGACAGTGATAGTGTGAAACACGCTCGTTTCTAAAGTGGTGACCCCGAGTTCGTGCATTTTCGACACGCGACACAACATGTCCACAGACAAAACGCAGTTATCAACACGCCACCGATCCAAGCTAATGAGGTTGGAGCGGTCGGTGGTTACAAATTGCCTCTATTTTGGCGGTCAAATCCAGATTTGTGGTTCATTCAGGCTGAAGCTCAGTTCGAAATACACCGAGTGGTTGCAGACAGCACGCGGTATTTTCTCACATTCACCGCCTTGCATGTCGACAACATCAAAGATGTCTCGGACGTCGTCCGCTCGCCTCCAGAGTTGGACAAGTACAAAGTACTCAAGGCCGCAATTATAGGCCGCCTCACCGATTCTCAAGATATCCAGCTACGCAAGCTGCTTACTGAGGTTGAGCTTGGGAACAAGCGGCCCTCTCAGCTCTTGCGACAGCTGCGTTTTCTGGCCGGCTCGCGCGTGGGAGATGATGTCCTGCGCATCAAATGGTTGGACCTGCTGCCTACGCCGACTCGACGCATGCTTCTTCTCGTCAAGGAGCAGCCCTTGGAGGAGCTCGCAATGTTCGCCGACGAGTTACAGGACTCGGAGCCAGCAGTAATGGCGACATCTTTCGGACGTTCCAAGTCGCCCTCGCAGGGTTCTCTTCCAAAGGCTACTGAGACTTTCACTACCCAGCTCGCCGCCCTACAACAGTCTGTGGCTCAACTCTCCTGCCTGGCGCGGGAAAACTTCGCTCGTATGAGCGAGCTTGCTGGAGTTTCTCACCAAGGCCGTTCATTCTCACGGGAGCCTCAACAGCAGAAAAACCGGTATCTCAAGCCAGGTCCTGATCCGGGTTTTGGTTACTGCTGGTACCATTCCAAGTTTGGCGCAGGCGCGCGTCGGTGCAAGCAACTCTGTTCCTACAACCAACAAGTCACCCATACTAGCCAGGAAAACTAGTTCCGCCGGTGGTGTCCACGGCGACCACCGCCGGCTTATGCTCGGAGACTCGACTTTTTGCAACGGATCGCAGGACAGGCTTGCGTCTTTTAGTGGATTCCGGGTCAGTATTGTCAATTCTGCCTCGTAGGTTCCTTCCCAGGTCAACCAAGCAGAGCCTGGTTCTTCAAGCTGCCAATGGGTCGTCCATGGCTACCTTTGAAACGCACCGACTGACTTTGGACCTTGGCCTGCGTCGGCCTTTCCAATGGCTTTTTACCGTCGCCGACGTAAGCACCGCCATCCTAGGAGCCGACGCCATCAAATATCACGGCTTGGTCATCGACCTCCATGGCCGTCGCCTGCGGGACCGCCTCACCAGTTTATCCACCGCTTGCTCCGTCGGCCCAGCTCCAGCGACTCACTCTGTCAGCGTCGTCTCGAACATAGTTTTGCCCGAAGGCCCTTTTCGCCGTGCTTATCAGCAACTTTTGGACAAATTCACCAAGGTTGTGCTTCCACCAGGAGAAATGGCAGCAGTGAGCGACCTGCCAGTCCAGCATCAGATCGTCACGCACGGTCAGCCAGTTTTTGCTCGTCCTCGTCGACTCCTGGGGGAGCGCCTCGCAGCCGCTAAGAAGGAATTCGACTTCCTGCTCGACCGTGTCGTCATCCGCCCATCTTCTAGCCAGTGGGCCAGCCCCTTGCACATGGTGCCTAAAGCAGGGGGAGGTTGGCGCGCCACTGGTGATTACCGCCAGTTGAACACCTGCTCTCGACCAGACCGTTACCCGCTGCCAATCATCGAAGACCTGCTCCAGGACGCCAAAGGTAACATTTTCAGCGTCATTGACCTCCACAGGGCCTTTTACCAAATACCGGTCGCTCCTGAGGATGTTCAGAAGACTGCCGTCACAACACCTTTTGGCCTATTCGAGTTCATAGGGATGCCCCTGGGCCTTCGCAACGCAGCTCAAACCATGCAGCGGACCAATAATCACGTCCTGCGCAAACTGGATTTCGTTCGAGTCTACCAGGATGACATTCTTGTCGTTTCGTCCGACCACGACAGCCATCAACAACATCTGCGCCTGCTCCTCGAAGCCTTGCGAGACGCTCACCTTTGCGTCAATTGGGACCAATGTCAGATCGCAAAGTCTCAGGTAATTTTCGCAGGTTTCCAGGTATCAGCCAGTGGTTTTTGCCCGCCCGAGCACAAAGTCAAGGCCATCGCAGAGTACCCAAAGCCACTTGACTCTTCCCAGCTCAGGCGTTATCGGAATGCTAAACTTCTACAGACGTTGCATCCTTCACGCAGCGTCTCTGCAGGCGCCTCTCACAGAGTTACTAAAGGGTTCTACCAAGAGGAATTCGAACCTCACTTGGACCTCCGAGGCCGAAGTCTCATTCGAGCTGCAATGTTGGAGGGTTCGATTAATATCGGAGGCGTTGGTTAAGTTGCTTTATTCTGTACTTCTCCAACTACAATACATCCACATATCAATATCAAGCCCTGGCCGACTAGGTGGCCTTGATTTGCATGTTGTGTTCTACATTACTTATTATATTATATAACCATAATACTACCTTGGCCTAGCATAACAATATTGTCCTTAGCTAATCTAATACAAACAATCACGTAGTATTCTAATATTCTATATACACTACCCCGCAGGTGAAAAAAAACAAACGATTATGGACGAATAAGCGTTATTTTTTTTCTATTTACCACGCTTACATCAATTATATTATTATTATTATTATTCTGATTAATAAGCACATGTACATATAATAATTAAATATCATAGAATCCTAGATGTCTGGCCATTTATAAATTTATGGTATTTACGAATAAAAATGATTAACTCTATTTTTATGTACTAGAACCGGTTTCTTATCTATATCTATTAGTATATTTGGAGATTGTTCTTCAATCACTGTATATGGTCCATTATATATCGCTTCCAATTTATTCCCCGAATTGTTCGTTAAAAGCACTTTTTCACCACTCTTTATATTTAACTAACCTACTATTTACATCATACCTTTCTTTTCTTCTACTTTTTGATGCTATTAGGCTGTTATGTGCATTACTCCACGCTTGTTGTAATCGATATTTAAGCTCTCAAGGATAACTACCGAAGTTATACAATGGCTCTGACTTGTTTACTATGTTAGATGGTAACTTAGCTGATTTGCCAAAAACAAGTTCGTATGGAGCACGGTGTAAGATAAATTACACCGTGGCTTGTACTGAGCTATCTCATTTACCCTATGATGAAGCTGCAACCAAAGATTTTGTATGTAGTTCCTGCAAATAAATGTTAACATTTGTATTCCTTGTTATGTACCTGACTATTTATTTTTGTTTTTGATTTCGAAGATTTTTTTTGAATGTGTTTCATGTTTAAAATATGTATACCTGGGGGTATCTTAGCATATTTTTGGTTTTTTTTTTGTTAGATATTTTTAACATATTATTATCAGGACATAATCTAGTAGGTATAGGTATCACCTGTTGCAGGTATTTTGAAAAAACTTTTTTTTTAAGAACTAGGTAGGGACGTACCTGCTTTTAGAATACATATTTTGTTTCTTTTAAGAATGTTGTGTTCACTTAAAGATTTTTCATGCACCACCTCCATACAATAAAATTGTTCATTTTTGACAAATTTTAATTATTTCACATTTTCCTTTTCAATTTTCCATGGCACGGCCGAAAAATGGTTTTTTTCGGCCATCCGGGCCAAGAACTGGCGTATTGATGGCCGAGAAAATGATCAAGTGACCGAGAACTGGGAAAAAGCATATTTTTTATATTTTATTTTCCAAAAAAAAAACTTAACACATTAGAGAGTTTTGAATGATATATTATCCTGATTAAGAATACTACAGTCTATCAGATAAAATAATTCAAATTGTAATTTGAGCAACCAGTTTTTTCTAGACGTCAGGCCAACATGAAAATTCAGTTAGGTGGCCGACAACCAGGCGATTCACCCTATAAAGCTAGATTAATAAATTGTAATTGGCAGGCGAGTTGGCCGGTGATCATTATGTTAATGTTCGTGAGTGTGAGAGAGGTTAGGTGTAAGAGTAACCTTAGGTTAAATCTCGCCTCTCCTCACTTTTTATTCTCATCAATAAAGACGATATTTATTTATTTATTTATTTAAACCCCACCAAACACCAAAACAAATTTCGATTCGTCAACCGATACTGACGCAATATGACGAGTAGAAGAAAGTTTATGCTATCGCTCGGACATATTGCTAACACCATTTGGTTAATATTAATATGGCTTGACACACCGTGATAATAATATAAACACAATAGAATAACACAAGAGCCCGCCAAAAGTGATAACACGCGAAAATAGTCGACCACGGCACATCGCTGATTTCCGCCGTTTCATTTTCGGGATAATTAAATTTTGCATAAATAACGCATTAGGATTGGGTCATAAATCCGTTAGGACATAACCAAGTGAATAATGATTTTATTTTCCTCCCTGAACTTAATTAAGGAGCGTCTCCATTCAGGAATCTACATTTCATGGATATTGTAACGAATTTCGCTATAGAAAACACTTGTCTAGTTTTAATTAACTTATTTAAAGTCACTGACAAAACCACAAATATTCATGTTCACAATCGCAGCGTATATTTATGTTGTGTAACGATTATAATTCGCGACTAATCGATAACTAACTCTTGAAACGACGGATCTCATTATATACCCTCGCCAGGATTGAGAGAACAATCCAGATATTTTTAGAAAAGCGAAGAATGTTCGACGCCATCTAGCCTTGCTAGAATGTACCAGAATGCCAAACAATTCTACACAATGTGGTGGCTGCGGCGGCGCATTCACCATGCAACGTCACATTGCCCCCTTCTTAAGGCAATTCGTCCCGAATTGCCTTCATGTCGGTATCGGCAACTGTCCCCAAACCGGCAGCCTGATGTCCTATGGAAGTAGCAGTCCACTGTCCTCTGGTTCGTCCTCCGGGAAGGATAGCAGCACACCAGGATGTCAATGCCGCTTTCTTTGAAGATTACCTCCAGCATGCTCCGTACTACTCTCCAGTCCAGTTGGTCGTTCGTCATTTTCGGATTTGCCAGATGGGTCAGGTCCTGTGACAGCATCAAGTCACGAAGATGACTGAGGGCTTTCCAGACATCACTGTAGGTGGTCAGATGATGTGGAAGCTTCTTCGTCACAAGGTAGAACAGGTGTCGTGTCCCATTCGAGATTTGGAGCGGCTTCCCTACCTCTGGCTTTTGTCGTCGCAGATGGTCCAATCGTCCAAATTTTCGTTTAAAAGCTGCAGCAAGTCCACTCCTCATACTGAGGTCTTCAGTGACCCAGTGAGCCAACGAGTATTCGGCCGGTGCTTCAAACAAATCCAGCTGCCTCTCTTGGACAACGCCATTGGAGTGTAGAGACATGAAAGTTTCCAATGACATATCTTCCTTGGCTGACCTGATCTGCCTCACTTCAGCGTCCTGATCGTCGTGTTTCCCAGCATACCGAGCTAAACGATTGAAGTGAACAACCCTCGGTTTTCCTCGTGGTGGCTTTCGAATCCTGTAGACGACGTCATTGATTCGCTCCAGAATCTCATACGGGCCCTCCCAAGAACTTTGCAGTTTTGGGGAGAATCCACGTCGCCTCTGTGGGTTGTGAAGCCAAACCAAATCCCCAACCTGGAACCCTCCTTCTTCGGCCTTCACGTCGTACGCCTCCTTCATCCTGTCGCTGGCACTTTGGATGTTTAGTCGGACTCGTTGATGGATATCGTCCATTTTTCTTGCGTAGTCTTCCCCAGCGACATCCTCACCAGGTGGACAGCCAAACTTCAAATCGCAGGGCAGCCGGAGTTCACGACCCATGATGATCTTGGCAGGTGTTTCGCCCGTCGATTCATGAACTGCTGACCTGTACGCCATGAGGAATAGGGGAAGATGTTGATCCCAGTCTCTTTGATGGTCAGAGACAACTTTGGCCAAGTGTCGATTGATAGTTCGGTTCATTCGCTCCACCATGCCATCCGATTGTGGGTGTAACGCCGTTGTCCTTGTCTTCTTGATCTTCAAGACATCGCAGACGTTCTGGAATAGCGTCGATTCGAAGTTCCTGCCCTGGTCCGAATGCAGCTCCAACGGGACACCGAAACGGCAAAACCATTCCTTAATCAAGACATCGGCAACGGTAGCTGCCTCCTGGTTTGGCAAGGCATACGCTTCAGCCCACTTGCTGAAGTAATCCATGGCGACCAAGATGTATTTATTTCCTTTGTCCGTTTCAGGGAACGGTCCAGCCACGTCGATTGCGATCCTTTCAAAGGGGCTTCCCACGTTGTATTGGCGCATAGGAGCTTTTGGCCGTTTCTGGGGTCCGTTACTTGCCGCACATACGGCACATTTTCTGCACCATTCCTTCAAATCGGCTTGACAGTTAACCCAGTAAAACCGTTCTCGCAGCTTTCCCAGCGTCTTGGTTACACCCAAATGTCCACCCGTGACGCCATCATGGACCTCTCTCATCACCTCTGCCTGTCTGTTTCCAGGAACGACTAACTGCCTCCGACCTTCCGTGCCATCCAGATTCTTGACCAGCCTCTTCAGGATGCCGTCATCAAGAACCATCGAGTCCCATTGAGCCCAGTAGGACTTCACGGTGGTCGAGAACCGCGCGACTTCTTGCCAGGTTGGTCGTTGGCCTGTCTGTTTCCATCCGATGACAAGCCTCAGATCTGGATCTTTCTCCTGGTCCTCGCGAAGCGCCTTAGACTGCCAGGAATCATCCACTACAGTTGTCCTGCGAACGCTCGCTTCATTTTCCTCGGCTGTGTGAGGAAGCTTTGGTCTCCTGGACAAGCCATCCAAGATCTTGAGGCTTGATCTCGCTCGATGATCATTCTTTTCCCATGCCAACGCAGGTGCCCGTATCTCTTTCCTACAGTTGCTACGCATATGCCCAAGCTCTCGACAATTCCAGCATCGCAGCTCCTTTCGCTTAGATACCTCCATTTCCTTGAGGACTCTCCTCACAGTTGCTTCGACGGTGTCTCCTTCCAGATGATCCTTCTCTCCCATCATTCGCACACGCGTAGGAGGCTTGCAGCACTGCTTCGCCACTTCGAGTTCCAAGGCTTTGGCCAGAGCGTCGACTAGTCTGTCGGGTCGATGGAGTATCAGTGACTGCCGAATCTCCTGGTCTCGAAGTCCATCCAAGAAGGCCTGAACTGCAAGCCTCTCCATAACGTTCTCTGGCGTGGTTGGATAAGCCAGTCGTGCAAGGCGAGCAACATCCGCTTCAAACTCCTGCAAGGTCTCGTTGGTCTTCTGAATGCGATTTTTCAACTGAGAGTGGTAGACGTGCTCCAAGTGAGTTTGACCATACCGCAGCTCCAGATGCTTGACTAGTACATCGTAGTCCTCCTGCTCCTGGGTGTTGAGCGTCTGCAGGATTTCTGTAGCTTCCCCACGAAGTGCTAGAGTCAATGCCAGGGCATTTTCCGGTCCAGTCCATCCATTTGCCCTTGCTGCTGCCTCGAACTGGCGATGATAATTGTTCCAGGACAGTTTGCCATCAAACTGTGGGGCTTTCATGTGGATTCTGATGGTATCAGCTTCCATCTTGGCACTCGCACCGTGATTCCCGAAAGTAACTTCCGGTTGTTGCATGATTACTGCCACTTGCCTTCTCACTTCGTCGATTTCGTCTTCCAGAGCCTTTGCAGTCTCTCCTAGTTGTTTCTCCAGATTTCCGATTTCCTCTGCTACATGAGCCTTCAAGCAGTTGTAGTTATCCGCCAATTGCTCCTTCATTTCTTCCATAGCTCTGGAAGATTCATTAAACTTTTCTTCCAATAATCTGGAATTCTCTTGCACTGCTCTGGACAATTTCTCAACTGCGTTGGGATCAGGAATCTCGAATTGGAACGTATCGGGATCCATGCCTTCTTCCATTAAAGCCTCACGAAGCCGTTGTTGTAGATCAGCTTTTTTTCCGCTTGCATCCAGGTCACGCTCCTCCAGCTCCCTCTTCAACTCAGCGACCTTCAATCCGGTTAAAAACACTAGTTTCGCAGCCATTAAAGCGAATATTTATGTCCGTTTCTATAGCACACAATAAATCCCACTTTGACACCAATGTATCGAATTTCGCTATAGAAAACACTTGTCTAGTTTTAATTAACTTATTTAAAGTCACTGACACAACCACAAATATTCATGTTCACAATCGCAGCGTATATTTATGTTGTGTAACGATTATAATTCGCGACTAATCGATAACTAACTCTTGAAACGACGGATCTCATTATATACCCTCGCCAGGATTGAGAGAACAATCCAGATATTTTTAGAAAAGCGAAGAATGTTCGACGCCATCTAGCCTTGCTAGAATGTACCAGAATGCCAAACAATTCTACACAATGTGGTGGCTGCGGCGGCGCATTCACCATGCAACGTCACAATATCATCTTACATGTAATTAGGTGTGTTTGTTATGCTCCAGTAGTGCACACTTTTCTACACTACAACACTCAGTGTGGCTTTGTTTGTGAAATATTTGTCTGTTTTTTAGAATAGAATATCTTTTCTAGTTTAGTAAAAATATTCTATCCTAAAAAACAGACAAACATTTCACAAACAAAGCCATACAGAGTGTTGTAGTGTTGAAAAGTGTGCACTAGTGGAGCATAACAAACACAGCTATTGTGAGAAGTCAAGTGTTCTGTTGTAATCAATGAAAAAAATCAGTGAAAAGTAGTAATATATTTGACCTGGCAACGCCTAGTTCCAACGACACGCATGTATTTTATAGTGTTTTTCGATTGGGAAAACAAGGGTTGCACTGGGTTTGACCTCGTGCAACACCAGTTATGATAAAAATTTGCTCTAGGGCAATCCCAATCGGACATACATTTTTCATCGTGAGCTATAATACTGCACGGTAAAATTCCGATTGAATTGAAATTGGAATCATCAAACTTCTTGAAAATCTAATATCATATATATTGTCTCTGCGTAGCGGCTGAAGTGACTCTGAAACTAAACTAATTAGAAGACCATTTCTCATTGCCGCATGACAAAATCTTGAGACCAATCAATAGTTTTGTATTATATAGATCATAGATACTAGGAACCACTTTTTTGAGAAATTAGGTATATGCACCAGATCTTAAATGAAATTAATTCAGTTTTGAGTAGGTACTAGTTTTCCATAACTCTTCAACGCCAGTTCGTCCAACACAGCCGAAGGCTCAGCGGTCACAGCAGCTGGGCTGGGTAAATTTTGACAGTTTTGTGTGCAAAACTGTCAAAGTTTGTCCAGCTGGTGTCACCGCGTTGGACATAAGGAATGCTTTTGTTCAACACCAAACAGAGGTCAAGCGGAAAATAATAAGCGCTTTTTGTACAGCTAGATTTGTGTTGAACTCATTGAGAGCTGCTGAGCTACTTGACGTCGCATCGTCAGCTAATTTTCTCTTAATTTTTGGTCAGCTCCTTTATTCCGCGGCTTTTGCTAGCGCAAGCGTTCAACAACAAAACTGTCAAAATCTGCTCAGCTGCTGTCACCGCTGAGTTGTGTTGGACATAAGCAATGCTTGACAGTTTTGATGTTCAACGCTCACGCTAGCAAAAGCCGTTGAATAAAGTAGCTGACCCAAAATTGAGCGAAAATTATTTCGCTGTTTTGCAGTAAAAATAGTCAGCGTATAATGTTTGATGGTTATGTCGTTGATTTACATGACATGTTTTCAAAATTAATTTTAAAAACATCAACAATTTGGTTCTTTGGTTTGGTTAAAATGGAAAAGTGGAATCATAAGTATCAGTACCCGTAAGTTCATAATAAATTTATATTAATCTCTTCGCTAACAGCGTTTGATAGTTCTAAAAAATCCAGGTCGATGATATTTGCTGCATCTTGTAGTTGGGGTAAAACCGCCATGTAAGGATCTGGTTCAGAATCAAACAAACTCCAAATATAATCGTACTCCTCCATAATACCACCGAACCAATAATACCGAATTTGCAATACGAAGAATTCGTCTCTCAACTGCGTCATAGTCAGCGGACGACGTCAAGCTTCTCAGTAGCTGTCAATGAGTTGAACACAAATCTAGCCGTGCAAAAGGCGCTTATTATTTTCCGCTTGACCGCTGTTTGGTGTTGAACAAAAGCATTGTAATACTAGACGGCTAATATAGAGGGCTCTGACATAAGCGTTTTAGGTATATGATGACATATGTCATACTTGTCCGGAGCACTCTGCAAAAAGTGAAAAGTGAATCGTGAATCCTAGTCGCAGTTCTAAGGGGATAGGGGAATGTTTTGATTGTTTGTTGTTTTGTGAGAAATATCAACATCAACACAACACAATAATTTAATTTACGCCAAAACTCGATTATTGTGTTGAAAGCTGCATTCTATTGATAATGTTAATGTATTTATAAATTGATTATTTTCCGAAAATGTTTTCTTTTTCAAATTTATTAATCATTCTACCATTGACTGCTGCTTTAAATAAGTCTATTATCCTTCAAGTAAATTATTCCCAGCCTTATACTGGGTTTATCGATAGATCGGTAGAATATATTTTCGAGTTTTCTAATTGTGATAATACTATCAATCAGGTAAGGCTCTTACAAATAATACTATCAATCATTAAGATATTTGAAAAGTCGATAGTCAGATAATTCTCTTGCATATAGGTAGGTATTCGGGTAATTTTCTTGTATGGTCACATTCTAGTGTCTTTAGGGATTGCAAATTCACTGGCGGAGGGAAAAAATTATGTTATTAAATTTTTATTATGAATATCGTATCAAGGATGCCACGTCCATTTATGCGGCATCCATTTATGCCAGAAAAAACTAACTCAAACTAACCAAATCTAACCCAAACTAACCAAAACTAACCCAAACTTACCTGACCTAACCTAAAAAAAAAACTTCTCTCCGCCAGTAAATTTGCAATCCTTGAAGACTCTAGAATGTGTCTATTTGTCTATATAAGAAAATTTTTAAAAAATCGAAAAATAGCTGATAAGCAATAATTACCGGTATTCGAAAAACGTTATGCAGAATTTGCCAATATTCAAATTGCAAGTTGATCAATTTCTTCAAATATTGACAATTGAAAATGTTCCCTGATATTAACGTTTTTTTTTTATTATCTTTTTTTTTATGACTAAAGGTAAGTTAGTCTTGTCCCTTGTCCCCATGCCTTTCAAAATTTTGTTTTTTTTTACTATAATTTTTTTTATACTTATTAATATTTTTTTTATGGTGGTTGATGTAGGTATGTATCTGTATGTATTTTCCAGTTGAAGCTTCAGGCTATCTTAGTCCGATAATTTGCCTTACGGATGGTACTGATATTCAGCATTTCCATTGCGGTCTATTAGCATTAGCAATCAATCAAACATGAACAGGGTGATTCATTTCTAGGGTGCTAGTTCTCATAAACTATTCATCCTAGAAACCTAGAAAAAATCTGTAGAGTAATGTGCCCAAGAGAAAATGCTGGAAATATATTTCAAGCTTCTAGGATCGCCGCAAGGGGGCGTAACGTACTGTGAAAACAGAAAACAAACACATTTTCGAAATTTTCTCCTTTGAACCACCAAAAAAGAATATGGAAACGGATTTAAGACGATATTCTCTACAAAATTGCCCCCTTACACTTCTTTCTAAGTTGTCAAAGAAGACAGCTACAAGCCGTCAAACTTGATGTCACTAAATTGCCTATAACTTCGAAATTCCTTGACCGATTTGACTGTTCTTTAGCTCGTTTTAAAGAAGAAAATCTGCTCGTTCTGGTGCATTTACTCGAGGTCGCTTTTATCTGCTTTAGCCGACCACACAACATGAATTGTAAAAGTCAAACCTGTATTTGCGGTTTTTTCGAAATTTTCAAATGTGAACTCAGTAATGCCTCCATCGTGTTATTTGGATAATTTCCTATCACTTTCATACAGATCATTTTTTTATATTTTTTGAAAAGAGTAACGGAAACTTCATCAGGAATCACGCGAGGAATACTTTTGAAACAGCCCCTAGAAATTTGAATGAGTCAAACAGAAACACATAAGATCTGTTTTGATTCGCGTTTTACATTTTCTTCAGTTGATGTTGAAAAAAAGCCTATAAGTGCGAATGCCAACTATTTTTCGTTTTTTTTTCTACGAGCAGCTAAAAAAATAATACGGTGGACCAGCGAATACCTTATTCCAAAAATATTGAAAAAAAAATGAAATTAGCTAAAAAAACAGGAAAACTAGTGCCAATGCTCAAAATTCCCACCGTTGGCAAGGCACTCCCATCTTTCTGACACATTCAAATCTACATGGGCTGTTTCAAAAGTATTCCTCGACGGATTCCTGATGAAGTCTCCGTAAATCTTCTATTTCAAAAGATATAGAAAAATTACCCTTATGAAAGTGGTAGTAAGTTATACAAATAACATGATGGAGGCATCTATTTAGTGGGTTTGCATCTGAAAATTTCGAAAAAACCTCGAATTCATGTTTGACTTTTACAATTCATGTTTTGTGGTCGGCTAAAGAGAATAAAATGGACCCTGAGTGAATGCACCTGGAAAAGCAGTATTTCCTTTTCCAAATGAGCTTAAGAACAGTCAAATCGGTTAAGTAATTTCGAGGTTATAGGCAAATTAGTGACGTTAAGTTTGACGTCTTATTTGACAACTTAAAGAAAGGTGTCGGTGGGCAATTTTGTAGAAATTATCGTCCAAAATCTGTTTTCATATTCTTATTTGGTAGTTCACCGGGAAAGATACGAAAATGTATCGATTTTCTGTTTTCACAGTACCGTGACGCCCAATTGCGGCGCTCCTAGAAGCTTGAAATATATTTCCAGCATTTTCTGTTGGGCACATTACTATACAGATTTTTTTCCTGGGTCTCTATGATGAATGATTCACGAGAACTAGCACCCTGTCGCTGAAAATCACCCTGTACTTACCCACCTGATCATTGATAAAAACTATATTTTCCGGGTTTGGTAAAGTTGACGACCCACGGAATTTCGCAAAAATTTTTTTTTTAGTAGAAAGCTCTATTGCTATAGAACAGTTTAAGAGAAAAAAAATGCGGATGAAGCACTTTTGTAAGAAAAAAAACTATTAAAAGTTTAATGAAATCAAGCGTTTACGGAACGCAGCGGTGGAGGATACTCTAGACTACAGTAAAAAGCAGCAGGGACGTCGCCCGTGATTGGTCAGATTGGTTGACATAGATGTTGCCATGTAACAATATTATCTAATTTGTGTTTAATGTTCAATTAGACATGAGTTTGGTCTAATTTGGGTTAGTTTGGGCTAATTTGGGTTAGTTTGGGTTTGGTAAACAAATGGATGTCGCGTTAGCGAACGCGACATCCTACGAAGGCGTAGATGGGCCAATAACAATACATATTTTTTCACGCGTATTTTCACTGACAATTGTCGAACCAAACGACAATTGTCGACTCGATCGAGTAGATCCGATCGACAATTGTCGACCCGATCGACAATAAAGTATAATTTTGTTGTGTCTTTCATTATAGTACGTGATCCGGTATTAGAAATATCTACCCTCATCTGTTATTTGATCATGATCAAGATTATATGTTAGATAATTTGTTCATCGATAAATCGTGCATGGGTTGCCTAGCAAAATCACGGGCCTTCACTGTTGAATAATATTTACTTGGATTGATTTTTTTTTATCAACTTTCCTCATTTGTTATTGATGAAAATCGATCATTAGTCGAATGAAAATTGCACAAAGAATTGGAAAAATATAGGTTGCCTACTTTCCTTTGGGTACAACTATAAGGTTGCCAGGTACAAACAGGTGGACAGGCGTTGAACATATACCCTCATCTGTTATCCGATTGATTTTTTATTTAAGAAAGCTCATTTAATTTCCTATCCAACAGTATAGGGTTGCCTGATCAAAAGTGTGTCCAATCCATGGTTGCCTAGATTTCAAAGTTAAATTTTAATTTTGGATTTCTTCAAATAACTTTTGAAAAAATAAAGCTAATTTATTGAAGTTTGATATACAGGGTGTTTATTAATTGAATGCCGATACTTATCCGTACGGGTTTTGCACTCAATATTTTTGGAGAAAGAACTTGTACGCCACTGCTTCCTTTTTGAATAAAAATTATATTTGAAACTCCTATTTATTTCTGAGCCAATTTGTTCTCTTGTTTTTTTTTCGTCCGGCGCATGATTTTCGCTTAGAAAAATAAAATCTACTTAATTACATTGACGACCTGCTTTGTCTTCCAATATTTTTAAATCAGTGGCGCCCTCTCTAACATTCGCATAGAAGACGTGTTTGTACCAGATTTTAAAAAGATATCTGGAATAGTATCAAAGTGATGATTTTTTTAAAAATTTCAACACCCTGTATCTTAAAATCTAGGCTTTTGCGGACCTATGTCCATATGAACTTTTTGTTTTAAAATCATCCAAGGATTATCACCCTTAAGTATCGGCATTCAATTAATAAACACCTTGTATACCAAATTTCAATAAATTAGCTTCATTATTTCAAAAGTTAGGTATTTGAAGAAATCCAAAACTAAAATTTAACTTTGAAATCTAGGCAACCATGGATTGGACACACATTTGATGAGGCAACCGTATACTGTTGGATAGGCAATTAAATGAGCTTGATTTAAAAAAAAAACAGATGAGGGTATATCCACCTGTTTGTACCTGGCAACCTTATAGGTGTAGTTGTTGGCAACCTATATTTTTCCAATTCTTTGTGCAATTTTCTTTCGACTTATGATCGATTTTCATCAATAACAAATGAGGAAAGTTGATCAAAGAAAATTAATCCAAGTAATTATTATTCAACAGTGAAGGCCCGTGATTTTGCTAGGCAACCCATGCACGATTTATTGATGAACAAATTATCTAACATATAATCTCTATCATGATCAAATAACAGATGAGGGTGGATATTTCTAATACCGGATCATGTACTATAATGAAAGAAACAATAAAAACACTTTATTGTCGATCGGGTCGACAATTGTCGATCGGGTCGACAATTGTCAGTAAAAATACGCGTGAAAAAGTATGCATTGTTGGCTCTTCTACGCCTTCGTAACATCCTTTTTGTTTGAAAATATAGACACATGACACGTACCCTGCTGCTTTTTACTGTCGTCTATAACCTGACTTCACTGGCAGTCGAGCTTGCAAGCTTCATTTTCACTGACATTATGTTTACACATTTTTGAAAATTGCAAATACAGTAATAGAAAAAGCACACAAAAAAACGATTGATATGATTCAATCAAGTGGAAAGCGTACGGATATCAGGAAACCGCGCGGCAAGAGAAACACATACTAAACCAAACTAACCCAATCTAACCCAAGAGTGAAATGTACCTACCATATAGAAAGATGATGTCGCAAACACAAACTTACCCAAACTAACCAAAACTGACCCAAACTAACCAAAACTAACTCAAGAGTGAAATGTACCATAGAGTGGTAATGTCATTTTACATCAAATTTTTGCCTATCACAAAAACAAACCAACATGTCAGTATAATATAATAATTATCCCGAGACTGCATACAAGAACTATTACAACACTAGTTGTCATCATGTCGTGTTCCGTAGTAGAAGTAGTCAAAACTTCACATTAGTAAATAGCAAATCCAATTGGCAACGTTGCGACGCGCTATTTTTTTCGCACAATTGCTATCGTTAGCTGTCATCAAGATCAGTATACAAGAGGTTGCCTCACTTCGCCTGAGGTAAGTGACGGAGAGGGGAAAATATGACTTCATCGGTGTCTAGCGTCTGCAGTAGACTGAATCCTGTCATTCGATTGCATCGTATCGTGTCCTGTGTCATTCGCAAGATTGCCTGAAGTCAGAAGTACTGTTTTAACAGGAGATCTACTGATTTTGCCCATGAGTTTCTATTCTACTGTTTTTGATAGGGATAATCTGGCAACACTCGACACAGATGACGTCATGACCGTAAAAGTGAGGCAACCTGTTATATACTGATCACTTGCGTCTACGGACAGCGCGGGAACTTATGAGCACGACCAATAGCGATAATTCAGACAGTTTTCTCTCTTTACAGTGATTCAAATTTTCGCGGCAGACTTATAAAGAGTAATACGTTACTTTATTTTTGCAAAAAAGTGATCCAATTGTCTATTTCTTTTATAATATACTTTTATGGTGATTACTTTCTTGAATTCATACATTATTATAATACCTAATGTAGGATTCTATTCGTGACAGTTGTTGAAGGTGATGTCAAGAATGATGCGTTGCGAACTGGTTCTGGTTTTCTTGTGGATTATTTTCATAAGGGTATTAATTATTTAATTTAGGTACATGTAGGATGTAGGTATTTAACACGGTGTAAGATAAATAGGTGATGTGACGAGACGGCAGAACGTGTCTCGAAACTACTAACGCCGGCCGTAGTAGTCAGACAGGTTAGTGGGCCGAAGAATTTTTAGACGGGTATCAATCAAAATGTTCCTGTGGTCATAGTATTTGATTAAAAAGGTTTGGGTTAGTTGGTTTCAATCGAGTATATGTTTTATTAGGGAATTCTTATTAAAAATTAAGAATCAAGACCTCCAGGAAGGCTTGAGACAATCATTAAAAAATGCAAATATGGGTTATTTTGCAAATTTTTGCAAGCGCAGCCTAAACGGCTACTTTGACAACAAAAATTTCCGATTAAAATTTGTAGCTGAGGAAATTTTCTATAAAATTGTTCCGCTGGCAAATTTTTAGCTCATATGGTTTTCGAGTTTCATCTCCACGAAAATGCAAGATTTTTTTTTCAATTTCAAGCGTTCACGCCGTTGTCGCCTGTGATTGTGTTTTACCGCCAGGCATAATATAAAAGGATTTGTTGCTTGTCATCTCTATAAGTATGTAATTGTTGTTAACCTGTTCCTGTAAGATGGTTTTACAGCTGATTTAATGATCATGGATGATGAAAACAATTTGAACAATTATCATTTTGTTGATAAAATAATAAGACACTGATCATAAATAATATGTATATCTATTTATATAAAAATGAAAAACAATATTTGATTTAAATACAGATGCCAAAGTTATGCTTATCTGTAATATGTATCAAAAAAGTAATAATCTACTACATACCTAATAGGTATGGTGTTTGACAAAATTAGATATCGAGTTGAACATAAAAGTAATTGTGAAAATCAATCAATCAATCAAAATTAAAATTTAAACAACGCTTATTCAACATGTTTTTAAGTCTTTTGCAATCTATCATCCACCAATGCATAATAGTGATTAATTAATTAATTAATTAATTTATTAGGATATTTTGGGATGCTCGTGGATTATTTGTTACAAACATTGAAAGTGTGACATTTGCATACTCACCTTGTTTCACTCGATTTCTTGAAAACGAACTATACATTCCGGTTCAAAATGTCTTTCCCAGGCACAATCCTTTTCAGTTAATTTTCTGTCTTTTCGAGGAATTGCCTGGTTATATTTTCTTAAATCGTTCTTAGGAATTGCGAATATGGAATATTTTTCTTTACATGTAGCGTACCCGCTTTTACAGTCCGGCACACAGCATTTTCTTCCCATGATTTACTTAATAACTTACACACAAATTATTGTAATTGCGACAAATTTGCCGTTGACACGTCAAGGTGGGAAAAAATGCCCTGTACAATCACAAATAAAATAATCAATAAATCAAGCATGAAAAATTCGTTTTTTTGTAATTTGACGCGCCTACATCGCTCGCATTAATAGCCGGAAGAAATATTTTAGGCCCACTTCAGTGCGTCCTTGTCGCACAATTTCGTCTCTGTTGCGTTAGCAAATATGAGACAAGCGGTCTGTATGTTGAGATGGCGCGTGAAACCACCTATTTATCTTACACCGTGGTATTTAATGAAAATACCTATCCACGTATACTTTATAAAATGCAATGGCAATAATTATGACTTTTACTACGTGGGCAACTCGGTGGGTAACGTCTACAGGAGTGAACAAAATTTATTTTATGATTATTCACCTAATACTCATATGTTTTTGGATTAGTTTAGGTATTGGCGTTGGTCCTAACTAACCGAGAGTAATCCAAAAAGTAGGTTAAAAATCTATCAATGGATGCGCTAGAAAAATACAGAACATAGATTAGATGGAGCAAAAAATGAATAAAACATAATAGGACACAAAAACAATATATTCTTAACAATACATAATTTCCAATTTTTGTAAAGTATCAGTAGTTTCTCCTATAGTAACTTTCTTATTTTGAATAAGACACCCTGTATATTATTCGATTTTTGAATATTTGTCATTTTATTTATAAATGACAAATTTCGAAGTCACTTTCAATATCAAAGTACACAGAGCGAATTTAAAATCAAACGTGCATTAATCACACTTTTGTAAAACAGAAACTTGGTAAATGGCTTGAGTGAATGCAAATGTTGAATATATTTACAGAAACATCGCTTAACCACAAAATTGATCGAAATCAAGCAGTTTCATTAGATGAGGCACGTCTGATACGAAATTCTCAATATTTCAACAACTAACGACGCAAAGCTAGGTATAGGACAATATTAACATTTTTTATTCAAAATGGAATGCTAAGTTAATTGCAAAGGTAAAATACAGGGTGTTCCATTTGAAAAAATCGAGTTTGTTTATTCCATTTGCGAATACTTGAATGTTTTTTTTTTGCGCACACTGTAGAATTTTTGGAACATTTGGAAGAGTCTATTTGTACTTTGATATTTCAAAAGACTGCTGCATGCCTCAATTCCTCACTGTTATTAAAAAATATTATTAAAATCAATGACATTGGTTATTTTTTAAGTAAAATGACAAATAATATTCAAGAAACTATCATCATTAGACATATCACATGTTTAATAAAAGTTATTCAGAATTTCATACACAATTCAAAAATCAAATAATATACAGGGTGTCCTATTTGAAATGAGAAAGTTACTAGGGAAAACTGATAGATCCGGCAACGCTGCAATCACCAAAATATTTTTAAAAGTTGCATTACACTATCATATCAACTCACACCAAAATTCAAGACATTTGGAAAAGCCGTTCCTGAAATACTTGTAACAGACCACCTACGTGAATCACCCTGTATCATGTTAAATAAACCTAAACTCCCAAACAAAATTTGTAAGCAAAAAAACTGCTGCTGCTCTCAAAAAAAACTCTACTGTAAAAGTGCTAGTGCTATTTTATCAAGTTTTTCTTGGGATACTTTTTTAATGAGTATTTTTTTTTCGTTTATACGACTTTTTTTGTCGTATAAAATCTTCTTTGAGGCAAAATTTTCTTATTTGCTGGCGTTTTTGACTTCACATCTGCCTCTGCCTGGTTTCGTTGTAAGGGCTCAGATTGCTGCAAGACTGCTGACATTGTGGCTTTAATAGGAGCAATTAGTGTTTTTAAGGCCTCCATCTGTTCTTCAGTCTTGATATTATCCACAACACTATTAAAATGTTGTTTTATTTACTCTTTCTCCTCATCAATAGATCCTCCGTTTCCTAATACACTCTTGGTCAGAGATTCCTTGAGTAACCTCGCCTCTTCTTTCTTGGGTTCACAAGGTATAAATAATGAGTCGGTTTTTTCATTATCACCTAAATAGAAAACACAATAATTAAAATTTTAATTAATAATGTGTGGAGTGAAAACGAATATGGTTAATCTTGCATGAAAATTAAACAAACGACAGATCTGATCTATTTTTCGATATGCAAAATAACAGTTCATTTTGCATATCGAAAAATAGATCAGATCTGTCGTGTGTTTAATTTTCAAGATTAACCATATTCGTTTTCACTCCACACATTCATAAACCAAGCTTGGATGTATATTTATGAAACCCTTTATCCAACGAGGAATAAACAAAGGGTAGCACATAATCACTTACATCCAAAAACTACTGTGAATTTTTTAAAAGTATGAAGGAGGTAAAGGTAGAATGAGATCATACTCATTGGAACACCGGGTATATATTTATTTTGTTTTTTTTTCGGACTTTAATTAGTAAGAATTCCCGAAGTAAAGTATGTAAACCAGAGCCAGTTTATTGCAGTTGAGCAGTTGAGCAGTTCTTTTATGTTATGTTATGTTTATTTGAACACCTTGCATTCTTGCATACAAAGTGTCCGGAAAGTCAACGATAATACTAAAAGGGGTGATAAAGACCAACTCATAAAAGCTTCCAGAAAAACATATTATTTTTTTTTACTGCTCCCCACCACCTTTTTCTTCGCAATCACAAGCCAGTCATGGAAATTTTCACGTACTTAGTAAAAAAGAGAATAAAAATAGATTATTTCTCTGTAAAATAAGATTTCTTATTGGATATTTTTAACTTTTAGTGGCAATATCTCGAAAACCATAGAGTTTTTACTAAGGTCATATCTTGGGTCATATTATGTTTTTCTGGATGCTCATGAGTTGGCCCATCACCCCTCTCAGTATTATCGTTGACTTTCCGGACACCCTGTATACAGCCTGTCCCAAAAAGTTGTATACATGGTGAACTTTTTATTATCAATTTTACGAAATGAAAATATTCTTTATTAAAAGCTCCATACATGGTCCAAGACCTAAAATGCAACAATATAATGTAATCAGATGACAAATTATACCAGCCATATAGGAAGTTTTTTAAAAAACATGATTTTCACTCAAGAGTAAAATACCTCTATGTCAGAATCAAAAACTGTTATTTGAAAAAGTTGATCAGAATCGAAAACTACGTTTAAATATCCAATTACACCTATTTACGATGAAAATCAGGTTTTGTTTGGATTGGTGATTTTCGCAGATAAAAAGCATCCTTGTCTTAAATCATCTAGCACAAGAAGTGTATGCAACTCAAATTGATAGCTGTTCAATCCATGAGTTCCATCAACACACACAACGTCGTTCAAAACTTTCTCAAAACTTGAAACTGGCCATCATTCATAATACATAATACAGAATCTTTTTTTTTTCAATTCTGGATAGTCGTGAATAATTGAATCTTGAGGTTTATATAATAAAACACAAGAGTTGCTCGAAAAGTATGATGGGTAAATTAACAAATAATTTATACATTAAATGTCTCCTTCATTGATTTACCTGCTTCCATTTCTCTCACCAAGGCATCAACACTGACAGCGCCATTTTTATGCCTGACCGATCCTGACATTAAATTATAGGTTGCTTCGATATTATACAGTGCGGCTCTAAAAGGTCCCCCCCTTCTTTTTTTTTTATGTGTGCACCAAAAATCTTGAAACTTGGCATACTTTAATTGCTGTCGAAATACTACTTTTTGATGTTACTGACGTACTTTTAGTATTCAAGGGATTGTCTTTCCGAATTTGTAAGAAATAAGTGGCCCAGATCATCAAGTTGATGTCCAACATGTGTTTCGACAAATTTGGCATTACAACCATTATTTTCATCCAACTGCACTTCAATTTTTGCGGGACACAATCCATTAATTTTGTTACTACCTTGAGTCTTGAGTTTTATTATTTCTCAACCCTTTACTTTTAGAATTAAAAAAACCCGACCTATGACAGTGGTAATCAATTTTCCGAGCAATTTTCGCATCTTTTTGCCCTCGATATTTGACACATTTTGATTTGGTCGCTTTCTCTATGGTAGACATCAACGAATTGAACTCTTCAAAATTATTGAATGTTAATGATTTTATAATAATTTCAATATCATGGGCTTGAAGAAAATGGTCATTTGAATTATTTCTTAATGGGTTTACATATGCACACAAAGGACACTTTTTAAATCTGTTTGAGTTCACGCTAGAAACCTCCTGTCTTGTTTGATACACAATCTGGAATGTGCATCAAAGTTTTTCTTGCAAGAAAAGTTCTTTCCACATTTACATTTGAAATAATACGATTTCACTGATCTTTTCAATGGAGCTAGTAGCTCAAGTGCATTGCTGTGAAATCTTTTAATGTGTCTTCTAAGATCACTATATCTCACAAATTGTTTTTTGCAGTCACCGCACTTCATCCATTGCACACGAGATTGCACACAGTTTTCCACGTTCTAAATTTAGATTTTTTCATTTAAACAATAACAAATCACAACTTCAAGACGTGAAACGGAGAAAACTTTACCCCAAATTTGCTGCTTCGCGTTGATTGGTTCGGCTCATTAGTTTCCGGGCTATCCGTAGATAGAAGTTACTGATCTTGAGCTGTCATCGCATTGTCACATTAGGCGGATTTTGGCGTTGACCAGGTAACGATTTGTCGTTACCAGGTTTGGTAAGTGAATGGTTACTGTATCGATACCAGCTCGAGATCAAACCCCAAAACTTAGAACATAGAACCCACTAGAACTAGCGTACACCCTAGATTCCGGGCAAATTGTTTGTCACTATAATAAACATGTTATTATTTACATCTCGTACGTTGAATTCGTTCAACGTAGCCTTGTTGCCAATAGAAAACACTCAGAATTTTCACTTTTTATCAAAAGGGATTAACCAGTTTATTAACGAGGATATGTTTCAATGTTTTATTTGTTTCAATATCGTTGGTGTTATAGGACAGTTATAATTTACTGATTATTGATAAGTTTTGTTCACATAAATCAGCTGTTCGGCCTTCAAAAATATTGAATTTTGAACAAGCCGACAACAGTGTTTCAAGGAAGCTACAGGCTATGATTGGTTAAAATGATTATTAGCTGTGATTGGTTGATCTCAAATAGACATTAGTGTCGTGTTGCTAGATGTATTTCGTTGCATCGTGTCGACATAAGTAACTAAGGTTCATGGAAAAATATGGGTCTCATTGATAATGTTTTATTATCACTAGTGATCTAAAAATGTACATATTATATAATTGGTTACTATCGGAGATGCACTCATAGAGTATAGAGAATTTTTAATTAGAATGAAAATACCTTGAGTACAAGGTACCTACTTATCAAATTTGCAGTTTGGCAAACTCGCAAGAATTCTCGCAAGAATTCCTCTCTCCCCTCAATGTATAAACATGTGACACACAAACAGACGTCGGGCTATATCTAGTTGTTGGAAAATCATTGCCCCAAAACGTTCTGGTTACTAAAAGAATTATTTATGGTATAACGTAACTACTTAATTGGGTACCTCCCAAGTGATTTGCCCCTACTGCGAAGAAAAGTTAGGTTAGGACATTCGTAACCAGAGCCGCTTTCCAGCTGCCCGTTTTGTGCACGCAATCGAGCTTTTGAGCGCGCAAAAACACTAAACGCGTGTTCCAGCTGTATTGCGTTTGGTGCTCCGCGTTACCTTCCCCTTTTCCCTGAAGCACCACCCGGAAAATGTGGGCTTGAAGCGCAAAACTAGCTAAACGTCAAATCAGTCAAATTCTGTCATATTTAAAATCAAAACATTGGCAAGTTTGATCTGTTTTGACTGGATCCATGCTTGAACATACCAAATACAGCTGAGAGTCGCTCATAAACAATATTTTAACTAATTTTCACAATAATCACAATGTCGAGATGCCTTGGCTCAAACGTAAACAAATACTCCATCGATAGTTTTGACGTTTGTGTATGTGAGTACCTCAAAACGTGTTTCAGGATCACTTTTGCGTTCCAAACACGGTGTTAATCGGCGCTTGAGCTTGAAGCACTAGCTGGAAAGCGGCTCTGGTTAACGTCAAAATCCGCCTTTCCGCCTATTGTCAATATTGGGCGCGTTCAGGTAGTTTGTGGTGCTTCAGAGCTTTCTTCGCTTTACGCTTTATTTTCCCTGAACGAGATGCTGTGATGCAAATCGTCAAATGTCGATAAGTGTTTACTTTTGCGAGAAAAACAAATTATACCAGTCGAATTTCTCATCAACGACAAAGAAGGAATAGCTT
This sequence comes from Orchestes rusci, assembly GCA_958502075.1. Taxonomy (NCBI): domain Eukaryota; kingdom Metazoa; phylum Arthropoda; class Insecta; order Coleoptera; family Curculionidae; genus Orchestes; species Orchestes rusci. The sequence continues at coordinate 45,566,197 of OY293303.1, read as the reverse complement.
TTGATGCTTTTGTTAGGAACAGTCGAGATATTGTGCACGATTCATCAGGATTTACAACCACTTCTGGCATAATATCATCAGAAATATAATCAATAATGTTCAACTTTCGCAAATTCAATAGTTTATTCTTCTTCACGTGTACAGTGAATACAATAATGCTTAATTGAGGGGTGAGGTAAATTCAATGTCATGTTTTGCTTATACTTATAACTTGTTTGGATACCTAAGTAGATAACGAGTGTTCAATAAAAAATACGATCAAGTCACCCCTGGATTTCTTTTTCTGTCATGAACGTAGGTCGTGGCTAGTTTGTATGGTTTGTCATCATGGCATCTGTGACGGTTAGAAAGTGGATTGTCATGTCATAATTGCGATGTTAACCAAGACATACGTTTTTTGAAACAATTGCAATCCATAGGTGACTTGATCGTATTTTTTATTGAACACTCTTTACTTTCACTAAGAACTCTTTATCTCTCATCATCCGAGAAAGCCTGTACATAAATATTCTGATTTCAAAATTGTAGAAATATCGTTTCATATGCACATTTTATTTTATGAACCACAAATTTGAACCGATTTGCCGGTTTCCGCCGCTTCATGACACTTGCAGCGATAAAGCGAACAAAATATATGCTTTACCGCTGGAATAAAGCGCTGCAACCTTAGATCATATATACTAACGTGGATGCACCAACACCTACCAGACTATGGCTCCAACATATCCACGACATTCTATTTTGACCCGTCTTTGTTTAAGATACGGTTTCTTCTATACTGCATCTCTCTCTTGTGCCCGAGATCAAAGCTACGTTCGAATATCCAAATCTGATGTTCGGTCATGTGACAAACGTTCTTATTTGCAAATCGTCTGTCACACCGAACATCACATATGTCAATATGTGGATATTCGAACCTAGCTCAAGATGACGAATCAACAACGAGTTTTTTGGCGGAATATTTGAATGGTTTAAAAATGATATTTGGTTATGATGAAATCATATTATGATCTAAGGATGAAATGTTCGTATTTTTTTCGCAAAATGATGCATATTCCATGTTCAAATCTACTAATGTAGGTGATTGGTTTACATATTGAGGTGAATAAAACTTTTTTGAAATGCAATATTTGCATAAATCAACTTTTTACAGTATAATATAAAAGATGTTCGAATTATAGTCGGAGATACATCAGGGATGTGATTACTTATAATAAGTTACGAGAAAAAGTTCTTGAGTATAATTTTCAAGATAGGGTGCTACTTCAAATTAAAAAAAAGTACTACGTACCCTGAATTTTTTGCTGGTATGTATTTCGTTTTTAGATAAGAGTGCACATTTTTATCTCGATTTCGTCAGTTGGCTTTATCAATATCAAGATTTATTTTTCGTGGTCGCTTCATATTGAATAATATGTAGATAGATCGAGACTCAAAATTTTAAGTAGTGTGTTGATTTCCGTTTTTTTTTGTATAATTTTAACGATATAGACCACAGTGGCTTGAACATAACGTGTAATGCTGGACAATATTGTTACGAGTCCTTCTATCGATACGTGCGTCAGGCTATGCATGGGCACAAAATAACAGATTTTGGTTAGTTGACTCAAAAAACTCAAGCTTGTGTGACATAATAATTGACTCTAGATCAAAATTATTGTGAACTGTAGCACATTGTGGTGCACTTAAGGAAGAATTATTATCACTGATTAAAAAAAAGGTTTCTGATTTTAAATTTTGTATTATATTTTGTTTTATTGTCCAGAAATGGTATATAAAAATTATGGGAAAGAACAAAAGAAGGCCGTAAAGAAATAATACTATACCTATCAAAACTTTATTTATTATTTGACAATATATACACATATTATTGAACAAAAGATTTTATCAATAATTTGGTACACATAATTATTATACTTAATACTAATATCAGAACCATACCCATATTATTATGGACATGAAACATAAATTAAACCTTGAATAAGAAATACATACACATTTTTTTTTTTATTCATACACATGTATTTTTATTCATTTTTAAACAAAATGTATTTTGTAAATGTCTATTGTCTATTGATAACAGTCCTTTGGATAAATCAGAAAAAAGCTTCACAAAAATCACAACAACTCAAAAAACACTTTTACACAAACCACAAACTCCAAAACGAAAAACGAAATCAACAATGGCTGCTCGGCTTGGCTTTCGCTTGTGAGGTTTACATTCAATTTGTTTTCGAATTGGAACTGTCAAGTTTCCGCTTGGCAAACAAGAATCATATGCTACCATCTACATCGTATTTTGTTCAAAGTCACGATTACATCAAATTCAATGTAGCTGGTACCATATGATTCCTGTTTTCCAAGCGGAAATTTGACAGTTCCACTCCGAAATGGAATTGAATGTAAACCAGACATTCGTTTTGACGTCAGCAAGGTTGCCACGTCTAACAGAAACTTTTTCTTGAAAGACAGAATAGGCACATTTTCACTAGCATAGACTCTTGGACTTGTAGTTCTATTGTTAAAACCAAACCTACCTTAAATATTTATATTGTTGTGATCAGTGGAAAATTTGAATTTCAGATTTGATATTGCATTAAATTATTCAAAATGATAGGGATTAAATACAAATTTATATCTTTGGCAACGTCGCACAGCTCACGAAAGATCTGAACGTAGGTAACAGACACGGGCACAGCACGAAGATAGTGCTATGCCGTTAAAATGTGATAGAAGAAAACAGAGAGAAAAACGTATGGCGAGATGTCGGGGCCATAGTCGTAGCTCAGTTCTTATGGGGTTGACGTATCCACGTTAGTATATATGATCTAAGGCTGCAACACAGCGGACTCATTAGCCGAGTTTACACCGACAACTTAGTCCGCGTACCAAGTACTAAATTCGAACTAAATCAGAACCAAATATTTGGTTCGAATGGTGTTAACAGTTGTGGACTAAGCTGGTCCGCTCTTGGTTTGGTATTCGCCAGCAGGTGTACCGAACTAAATTTGGTTCGATCTGGATCAAAATTATGAGGTTATGTTGATTGTTATTATTGTGAATTGTGTTGGTTCTGACTTTCTAAGGCAATCTGAGCGTACTTATTTTTTTTTTGGTTACGAATTGTGTTGATAAATGATTTCGACTTGTTTTTGACATTTGACGAAATGCGCGCGTACTCATTTAGTTCACGCGTTGCAAGACGGTGTAAACGGGCGAGACACAAGCATTGGTCCTACCCAATGATCTAATAACTATAGATGAAACATAGCGAGATAAACATGAGGACAACATCGAACTGTGCACCCGGGTGCAGAGTTCCTCCCACCACGTTGTTTGCCAAACTTACTCTATTAAAAGTATGACTACGTAGCAAAAATATTAAAACATTGTTTGGAATCATTTTTGAAACCATTTTATGTATGAATTTAATCAAATATAAGTTGATGGTAACCTTTTTGTTAAAATTGAAACATCTCTTCAAGATTTGTTTAGGTATTTAGGATTTAGAAAAACCAGTATTCTCTTCTGAAAATTGAAAAAGCTGAATCACGACAACACACCAAAATTGGGTCCGCCCCTATCGATCGGATTTTGTCTACACGTTTCATTCACATTTCGTCTCATTCGCGTCTCTTGTTTTCTGAGTGGGGTTTGGTGTTGATTTTGTGAATGTTTATTGTGTTCTTATTCTGGTTTAGTTTGTAGTGCTTCATTATTTACTTATATGGTATATTGAAATGACTCGCAAGTGTCAAGCTTGCAGTAAATAAGAATTTAAGAATTCTGTACAATAGTTACGCCACTGGCAGCCTCGCGTGTAGTAATCGAAGCACATTCTAGTGAGGTGCAAACGTATCCCCACTCAGTGCCCCGCTCAACTTCTCCTCAAGTCTCTTCTATGTTCGATGTTGGCCACACAATTTTTCACAGTTTATGAATGAAATGTTTTATCTATAGTTATTAGATCATTGGTCCTACCGTACTATCCTTACCCACTTGGTCCCATTGGACCTAACTAAACGAGTTATCGGTGTAAACTAGGCTAATTATGTCGTTCAGTGAGACCGCTTGAATAAAGCGCTGCAGTGCCACAGTTCCCTGAACGCGACCAAATTATCGATCCATGATAAAAATAAGACATATGAAAGCAGCTGATGAAAGCAATGCGTTCGTGTTTAGACTTATTTATTTTGCTAGCGTGAAATATTTATTTATTTATTTTACAAAAATTACTGGTTGTCGAGCCTCCGAAAAACTACCCGTTTATCGAGGTTATCGACGGTTCGAATTCTAAACACTGCAGTATTTATTAGTGTGAAATTATTGAATACACTGCCAATTATTCTGCTATGGTGAAATGGTTCATCAAACACTGAACAAATGGGGACCTTGCCAAACAATAGCTTCCTCCCAAATGGCTGTTACAAAAATTATATCAAATTTTTCTTTATGTCTTGATGACTTATTTTTTGACACACACCTGAACCCAAATCACTACATTCAAAAAATACATGTCTGTCCCTAACATACTCCCACCTGAATCACGAAAACACAAAAGTGATTCACAAATTTCAAGAGTCAAATTTAAATTGATCAAATTAATTCTAGAGAAACCTTTTAGGTCTTTTCACTACACGACCTTTGCTGGTCGTCAAAGTGTCTTTTACAGGATCGGATACTTTGGTTTTCACCTCCGCACTTCCCATCTCACAATTTTGAAGAGGCTGAACGTTGTACACCTTAGGTACAGCCTCCAGTTCCTCCACACCTGTCCCCTCTGATGGATAGAGCCGTTGAACTGGTCTCAGCAGTTGACCTCTAGATGTAACCAACTTTACGACTCTGAGTTGTCCATCTTTCCTGGTAAGGTTGGACAAGTCAGAGCAGTCAGAGCAGCTCCGTAACTCGTCCCAATGGCCAGTCAAGACGTTTGTCGTCGTCATTACCAATGAGAACTACTTGTCCCAAAGATATATCTTCAGTGGATCTTTTCCGCTGCAACCACCTCAACTGTCCGAGATACTCGTTTCTAAATCTCTGACGCAAATCATGACGAATCCACATTTGATACTGGACTCGTTTACATAGAGAACTTCGATCCACTTCATCTACATCAGGAATATCACCGAATGGCTGCTCTCGAAGAAATTTCATTGGTGACAATGGCATTAACTCGCTCGGATCAGTTGAAACGTAAGTTAGTGGTCTCGAGTTGATGATCGACTCACAGTCACAGAAAACTGTGACTAGTTCTTCATAGTTCAAGAATGCTCGACCCAAAGTTTTACGGAGCAGTTGTTTGAGAACGCCAACCATGCGTTCCCAAAAACCTCCCCACCATAGAGCAGTAGGTGGGCTGAACCTCCAATTTATTCGCTCAGTGCCAGTTTCTTGGTGAATCTGGTCCCAGTCCGCTTTTTGCAAAGCATTGGCAGCTCCAACGAAATTTGTCCCGTTGTCGATATAGACTGTCGCAGGTCGTCCACGTCTGGCGATGAATCGTCTAAAGGCAAAGTTTACTAATAATAAACAGTTGGACCACTTTCGAAAACGCGCGAAACCGGCTCCACCCTTCTACTTTGTTTCTCTTGGAGAGCCCAGTTCCCATTAGTTCGGAACGTCTGTCGGTCGCTTTGAACCATTATCGCTGGGCGGGTTTCTTTGAGCGGCATGCTTTGACGCCGCGGCCGCGCTTGTATACGGGTTTCAAAGAGCCGACTTCTAAGTGACCTAACTTATTGTATATTAGTAAACTTTGCTAGAGGCTTGCAAAAAGCTAACAACTGATAACGACGTACACAGTTCCAGATGCACGGCGCGCTAGATCGCACAAGTAAAAAGGCATATCTAAGCCTTCTCACTCGTCTTCAAATGTAGAGGCCCGGCAAAGTCCACCCCTATTACTTCAAAGACACTCGCATCGCGGACTCGGTCTAGGGGTGATGAAGTCTCTTCGGAATGAAAGAGTTTACCGTTAAAACGATTACATACGATACAGTCTGACAGTGCTGACTTGATCGCGCGACGTCCACCAAAAATCCAGTATTTTTCTTGGAGAGCACTCATGAGACCCTGAGTCCCGACGTGACACATTTTTTTATGAGTCGTGAAAATAAAACTGGAAAGTATGGGATTCTTTGATGGTAACACGACTGGATAACGGAACAGCTCCAGATCCTTCCTTCTGCAAAAACGAGTTTTTAGTCTTATCACTTCGAATTTATCTTTGAAAGGATCAAGAGTTTCAATGCAGTTTTCTGCACAGCAATGAAAATATTGGAAAAAATTATGAAAAGTAAAATGAGCAACATTATAGAGAATTCAATGCACGAAGCACAAAGTGCATTTCGGAAAGGAAGAAGTACACAAGACCATATATTCACAGTGAGACAAATCACAGAAAAGAGAATGGGACAAGGAAAAAATACTCACCTGGCTTTCATAGATTTGGAAAAAGCTTTTGATAAAATACAAAGGAGTAAATTGTGGGACATATCAAGAAAGAAAGAAGTTCAACCAAAGGTAATAATAAGACTGATAAAGGAAATGTATGGAAACAATAAAAACTTCGTAATCAGCCAAGGCAGACGCTCAAACTGTTTCAAAATTGAAGAGGGCCTAAGACAAGGAGGTGGATTAAGCCCAGTCTTATTTACCATATATATGGATGAAATAATAAGAAGGTGTTCAATCAGGACAAAAAAACTGCAAGTAGGCTATAGAAACATGCAAAATATACAAATATCAGAGGCAGCTTTTGCAGACGACATTGTATTATTTGCAGAAAATGAAAGAGACCTTAACAGTAACATCAACATATGGAGTCAGGTGACAAAAGAATATGGAATGCAAATCAACAAAACCAAAAGAAAAGTTATGATCGTTGGAAAAAACATTCATCAAATGAACATTCAAGTGGAAGGAGAGAGAATAGAGCAGGTCAAAACTTATAAATACTTAGGGGTAGAACTGGACCAATTAGGAACAACAGAACCAGAAGTCAACAGACGAATAGAGAAAAACTTTACTATGCGATAAACAAAAAAATAATAAACAGAAAAAAAGTATCCAAAAACACAAAGATGAAAGTATTCAAAACTATATACAGACCAGTACTGACATATGGATGTGAATCATGGATACTATCTCAGAGACAGGAAAGCAAAATACAGGCCATGGAAATGAAATACTTAAGAAGAGTAATGGGGGTAACAAGGATGGACAAGAACAAGAACAACGACATCAGGGAAAAAATGGATATAGAATCAATCCTAGAATTCATTGAAAAGAGAAAATTGAGTTGGTGGGGACATTTACAGAGAATGGGGAGCAATAGGCAGGTGAAACAAATCTGGGAAGCAAGAGCGGGAGGAAGAAGGATGAGAGGAAGACCAAAAAAACATGGAACCAGACTGTAGGGGATGCACTGGAGAAAAGAGAAAAATCATGGAATGAGGCTAAAGCATTGACCAGAAATAAGAAGGAATGGGCCAGATTCGTGCACAATTGATGAAAATTGAAAAAAAAAAAAAAATTTAGACATGTATACACCCTACACCATTTCAAATGGTACAGTATGGGGTTTTTTGATAATATATATATATATATATATATATATATATAAGAGTTTTCAAACGGTCATCGTTTTCGTCTGTGAAGACTTCTTGCACTATTTTGAAAATAGAAAATTCAGCCCGATTCAACTCTTCAGCGAATAACTCGCCGCTACGCTTGTCTTTCACATATCGGATATTATGGGAGAATCTGAAACACCAAGCAATCATGCGAATGGCCTTTAAAAATTGGGAGAAATAATTAAGGTGCCAATCGGCTGGATTCATTGAAGTCAGAACTGCATTATTGAGCAAAGAGGTCACGAGTTTCTTCTTTTCAGCACTTATCTCAGCTTCATCATGTATAGTATTTTCTTGAGGCCAGAAATCCGGGAAGCGAAGCCATTCGGGTCCCTCCCACCATCTTGACCTTTTCAGCTGCCCCGCACGGGGATGGTAGATCGGCAGGAGTCAAAATCCCAGGAACATGTCTCCAAATGGAACCACTTGACAGTCCACGGATCTCTGTGACTCTGTTGTATACAAAGGTGGCCCATTCTTCCTCACGACGTATCCAGAAAAGTACTGTAGAAGAATTCGTCCAGAAGTAGCACTTAGGTTCGATGTCCAAATTATTTCGCACAAATTGACACAGCCTAGAACTAGTGATGTGAAAACTACCGTAGTTTATTTTTGGTCGGTAATGTTCGTTAAATTACGAGAACTTTCCGTAATTTATGAGAATTTTAGGAAATTCAACTTTTTCTTGAGCAATAAACTATGTTTGGTGGGTAATTTATCATCCTTGTTCAAAAATATAGCTTCCATCAAAAATTCAATATTTTATCTCTAGAATTGAACTCAGAACAAACTATTTTGTAATTCTTATTTATTGAATAATATGCATGATGTGAAAACAATTTTTTCTGCCGACACGACATTAGAACAGAATTTAACGGACGCCAAAGAGACGAGAAAGTGGGACTTTCTAAGGCTAGGCCGACAAAGTAGTGAAAAATGGCTAGGCGGTAATTTTTTTTTCAACTATTTCTAAAAGAGGACGTTACAAGATTATTTTCTGAATTCATGTGATTGTAGCATAAAAGTTATACCTACAAATTAATATTCAATGAATTACCATTTTATTTGGATATTTCTGTATATTCGGAGTTGATTGAATCCTATACATTCAGGATACGAACTAGAGTTCACACTTTATTGTCATTGTTTGTTTTGACTTCTGCCATCTCGAATGTGGCTTGGCTCCAAAAGCTGACTGAAGCAGTGTTGCCCAGTTGAAAATATTGGATGGATGGCTTTGATTGTCGCCTTGGCCACCAGGTAAATTGTCAAATTACGGTTCAAAGCTATATGGTTGATGAAGATTAATTATGAATTGAACTCCAATGAGATTGAATATTTTCTGGGACATAAAAATGATGTGAGATAGTTTCAATGTTTTTAATGATCAGCTATTTCGTGTTTTTTGAAGTAAGTGGTAGAAACTATTTTCCACAGTTAGGTAGAATATGTTTTCAGCAAAAAAATAATGTGTAGACCACGGCGATAAAGTGATTTTTCCAGGCTTCAAGAAGTGCCTGCATATAGGCAAAACCCACAACGGATTAGCAATAGGCGCTTAAAGTCGGGCTGTTGCTTATACGATGTGGGCAAAACGTACAACTGATTAGCAATTGGCGTATGCAAAGGCCCATTATAATATGTTATTTAATATTTTCCTACCTATATCAATATAATTTCACTATTCCTCTTGAGCATAATAAAACACCTTGAAAAGCGAGATTTATGTCATTGTCATCAATTTAACATAATAAACGTGTTTTATATCAAATTTATTAGTTTAGTGTGTTTCTATATGTAGGTCTAAATACAAAAAAGAAACAAACGTCGTCAACACGTATGTAGCAACTGATGTTTAGAAGCACAACAGGTTTTTGATCGATCCAAAACCTCTAAATAAACTAAAATATTTATGCCTACAGAAGTTTAGATTTTAGAAATAAAAAATTAGACTTGGGTAGGCGTTCAAAGTAGGGCGCTGATTTGTAGGTGGGTTTTGTACCGATTGTACTGACGTTGTTTATCGCGTGTATTTTGTTACTGGGAGCTACACAGGGGCACAGGGCCACAGGGCCTACTATTTTTTCTTTAAATGATTTAATAAAACATGTTTTTTTTCATATGAACATAGGTTCGAAAATTTAATTTCCGATTTTATATGTTTGTTGTTTCAATATGTTTGTACACAATCTGGTACGGTGGGCGGGGGGTTTTATTGGGGTGAAAAGTTATGACTTGGTGCTAACTTTTAAGTAGCGGTTAGAGGGCGCTACGTACACTATTATTATTTCATTTAATTTGCCTTAACTTTTTTGACTGCAAACCTCTGAGATTTTTTATGAATAAATCTTATCTCTACATCTTTTTTTGTAGAGAGGTATACTTTCTCAACAACGCTAGAGGCAACCGTTTCCGAGAAATCTACAAATTTCTGCATCTAGAACGCGCATCGCTGTAAAAACTTTTTTCATGAAGAATCACCACTTTCATTGTTTTATTTTTTTTTTCGGTTTGATTCAATCTCTTCTAATATACATTTCATGGTCCGCATACGGAGCACCTTCACAGGAAAAAATAACTTCACACAGAGTTTCTATGATAGGTACACCTAAGATTACATGCATCAAATAACAAGGAGGAATGTTCACAACTTAACGTAAATCAGTGAGATTAGACTTTGTGCGTAGAGCTGTGGTTATTTTTTGTTAATTGAGTTGTACTGAAATTTGTATAACAGATATCATTATTTTGATTGTATGTTTCTTCAGTATAACGTCTATGCCTATGCCCATACTTCCCCGCTTGCCAATTTGCACAATGGGAGAACAAAACGGAAAATAAATTTGGCAAAATCACATTTAATCATAATAAAATTAAGGTTTTATTGTACCTGCATTCTGCAGTACTTGCTTGATACTTGAGCATCGCTTTTGGACCGATCAAAGACCTGTTTCGTGCTTTTGAGGCTTAGTTGCCCGAAAACGAATAATAGAAGACGTTTTTTTGATTGGTAGTTGAAAATTCAGATTCAAGATAATCATAGAAAATCATAGGGGTTTTTGAAACAATTGTTCATACAATGCGACCGAGCGACCCTAAAGGTTGGAACAAATTCATTCAAAATTCAGGGGTTTATTTTGTGGGAAAACGCTCGGATACGTCGATTTTTATTTTTGACTGCGGTTTTCTTGATGATAATTTCATGTGTGCCGAGTGGACCAAAAATAAGTTCCGACTTGATCAAATGGACTGTATTTCTGAATAATCGTTCTATTCTTGATAACTCTTGGGATTTGGTCAAGGACAAGATACATGAAACTTAAAGCTGTGACTGTTATGAATTATCAACCAGAATCATAAAATATCTGAAAAACATATTAATTCAACCCCTCACATACCTGTTCAATCAGTGTATTACTGGAAGTCATTTTCCCCTGTCTCTAAAAATTGCTAAAGTGGTTCCCATATTTAAAAATAAGGGTAGTGCTAGTGATGAATCGAATTATCGCCCAATCTCACTGCTCCCAGTTTTATCAAAAATTCTAGAATCTCTAATGAAAGACCAAATGGTGATCTTCTTTGAATCAAATAATCTGTTCAGTAACAAACAATTTGGTTTCAGAAATAATAAATCTACCTCCCTTGCGATAAATAGTCTCACAGAGTTTGTGGCTTGCGGTCTGGAATCCAGACTGGATACTTATGCGACATTCCTAGACTTAACAAAGGCTTTCGACTGTGTTTCTTTTGATATTCTACTGAATAAGCTAGCCTACTACAATTTTCATCCTAAAAGTATTAATCTTATCAAATCGTATTTGCAGGATCGTTATCAGTATGTTCAGTTCAAGAATAACCTATCAGACAGGCAGATTATTCGCCATGGAGTGCCCCAGGGTTCCATCCTTGGCCCCCTTTTATTCCTGGTGTATGTCAACGATTTGCCAAACTTTGCTGAAAATACTAACCTGATATTATTTGCTGATGATACCACCTATTTAGAGCACTATCACCCTTCTGAGCCTATCCACCAAGTAGTGCTAGATAAAGGAGAACAAATCAAATCCTGGTTTTTGGCGAATAAACTCAGCCTTAATGATGCCAAAACCCAAAAACTGAATTTCTCTCTGAGGACATCCAACCCTGTATTGCCCACTGAGAGAGCAGTAAAATTCCTGGGAGTCTGGTTGGATCCTGGATTAACATGGGCTGAACATGTTTCCCAATTGTCTAGTAGGCTGTCCAGCATAACATTCTTGATTAGAAATTTAACTAGAGTGGTCTCTAGGAAGACCCTTATCATGGCATATCATGGATACTTTGGCTCTAATATTTCTTATGCTATACTTAATTGGGGGCACTCTCCAAGAGCTGCTGACATTTTCAAACTGCAGCGCCGATGCATACGGGTTATTGCTGGCGTGCGTTTTCGTGACTGCTGTAGGCACTGCTTTGTGGAGCTTAATTTACTCACTTTTCCTTGCTTATATATCCTAAGTTGTTTAATTTATATTAAAAGGAATATTTCACAGTTTGCTAGACATAGTGAGAGAAGTGGTATCACCCGTAACGCTAATGACTTGGTGTTAACTTTTCATAGGCTAAACAGATCTAGAAGGGGCAGTGATTATTACGGGATAAAGTTTTTCAATAAGTTGCCCGAGAGGATTAGAATCCTTGAGGAACGAAATTTCATCAAAACATTGAAGGTTTTTCTTATAAGGCACTCGTTTTACTCAACTGATGAATACCTCAACTTCAATTTTGACCGGTTGTGAAGTGTCTTCACCAGTACAATAATAGTAATGTGATAGTGATGTGACTGTTATTGTTTTGCTTTTCAATATTATTGTATCTGCCTGTGGTTTTAGCTCACTTACTGTTATTTTACGTCGAAAGACATTTGATGTTTTGTAGTATCTATTATTGTGGATTGTATTTACCTACTTAACAAATCTTAGTATTTGATTCTATTTTTATCTATTTTATGACTTGTAAAAGCACATTGTGTATTATTATGAATAAATATCTTATCTTATCTTATCTTATCTTATCTTATCTTAATCAAAATTTGATTTAGAATTCAAAAAAGAAATGAAAAAAAGGGTTTCTATTTGATAAAAATGAAGTCGATGGTCTGAACTTATTTTTGGTCCACCCTGTACACATAAAATCATCATCAAAAAAACCGCTGTAGAAAATTAAAATGCATGTGTTTGAGCGTTGTCCCACAAAACCAACCCCTGAGTTTTAAATGAATTTGTTCCAACCTTTAAGGTCGCACTGTATAATATTGAATGTACGGTAGCACAAAAAATCTCATATACACCTTGACTTGTAGCATATACTTTTTTGTCCTCGAATTCTTGCAAACTTCAGCTCTACTTATTGTCTCTGCTTGACATCTACATCCTTGGCCAAAAAAGTGACACTCACAAGCTTTGGTGCAAAAATAACTATTGTATCTCTAGTGTAGTCGATTTTTTACGCCCCTTGTATAAAAATAACCATAAAACCCAGGTATAAAAAACACATTTTTTCTACTTACTAATAAAAATAAATTAAAAACGTTTATCAGGTTGTATTGACAACGAAGACATACAAATCTTGCTTTTCAAAGGGTGTTTGTCTTTTTTTGCTCAACAGGAATAATAAAGATTTATCGAGATGTGGGAAAATTCAAAATAACGTATGTGTGTTTGATGGATTCGATTAGAAACGTCCGTAAAGTATGCCCATTGCTAATCAGATGTACGTTTTGCCTTAATTGTGCGGTCAAAACCTACATCGTATTAGCAAAAGCCAATGGGCGCCCGACTTTAAGCGCATATTGCTAATCCGTTGTGGGTTTTGCCTATATGCGTCCGTTCTTCTTTCAGCCTGGAAAAATGTCACTTTACCGCCTAGGATTACAATATACTATTTCTTCAAACGTCAGTTAAACGGACATTGTTCGACTGAGTATCGGCTGCAAAGTTTTACTTTTCCTCCGCCGGACGGGAAAGTAACCATGACAACGGAAACGTGAGCCTGGCGTCGCCGCCCGAAGCTATGTTCATAGCAAATTGAAAACATTGATTTTGCATAAATTATGAATTTGTGGACATTTGAAGAAAAAATAGCATATTTTATTTGGAGCAAAAGTTACTTCTCATGACTTGCTTTCTATTATCAGCCTCACTTCGTTCGGCTGCTAAACACGAGCGCATCATGAAAAGTATCGCTTTTCCTCCATATATAAAATAATATACTATTTTCTTCAAACGTGAGTAAAACGGACATTGTTCGACTGAGTATCGGCCGCAAAGTTTCACTTCTCCTCCGGCGGAGAAAAAGTACTTTACTTTTCCTCCGCCGAATGTCTGAATTCGGAATTCATCTAGGGTTCAGTGTTTTTTTTTAATGCCCGGATACGTCAATTTTACTTTGAAAATTCATAGGAAATAGGTTTGCCCGTAGAGTCAAAAAAACGCAAAAAATATTGGACACCTTTAAGAAAAAAAAAAATGATGGCGTTACCCAAAAGACGAAACGTTATAATACAATTTGAACATCAGCATCAGCATATTATAAAGCAGGAAAAATGGATACGATGAAGTGCCATTCTTTTTTCTATAAGCATTGAGATAAAGTCAATAGAAATAAAAAAAAAAAAATGAAAAACTTGATTCTTTTAGTATATCTCAAAAACTACAACAAAAATTAAGGACTTCTTCACAGCATATTGTTGACCTTATAAATATGTTTTTTTTTCCAATTTAGATGACCTCGTATCCCTCAATTTAAAGGTCGCAGCTTATTTTTGAGCTACCCTGTATAGATGAATAGACTATAAAAAAAAACACAAATAAAAATAAAAATTGATAGGTCCGAGCGTTTTTCAAAAAAAACACTGCATTTTTGATAAAATTAGTCATTATTTATGGGACGCACTGAATGGTAGAGTATATTTCATAAAAAATTGAATAATCATAATGAGAGAATATCTCAAAAAACACCTCACCTGCATCATATTTTGTACATTTTTGTTTGAGATTTTTTGGGTATTTTTGACGTATAATCAAATACTGCTGCATTCTGGTAGCATTTCTAACATGTTTTTGCCAAAAAAGAGAAAGGAATAATATTCTTTTCTATTCATTGACTTTTTCTTGGAGTATTGCCACTCTAATTCGAATTTATTCGGGTAATTCTCTAACCCATCAATAACAAAAATCCTTTGCGATTCTCCGATCCACTTGCGTATCCCAACCAATCTTTTTCTCCCATGTCTCCTGTAGCAGGAATTTGGGAACTAATGTGGCAGGACATGTAAATCCTATGGGATCAAAAACCCTCTGGGCTAGAGAAAGCATGGATCTTTTTGTGATTGGCTGTATAAGCACCTGATCTAAATTTTTCAAAAGTTCTTCACTTATCGAAGGAGTATCGCTAGATTTATCCCAAACAAGTCCTAAGAGAGTGGTTGTAGCAGGGCCATCCATCGCAGGCTGCTGGGAATACTCCCACCCTCACAAGTCAAACTTTTAGCTTCCCACATCACCATACTAGATTCTCTTATGAAAGTCTTCAGGCTCGACTCATCTGCAACACTAGCGACGCAGTTGTCAACGTTAAAACTCCTTGAGAGTATTCTCTGAATATTGAGATACAGAACCATATTTTTGCAAAGCTTCGGATAGGTGATACTTTATTGTAGCCGCTAGAAGAAATGGACTGCAATTCACACCAACAATAACTCTACTGTGTCGATAAACTTTCGTCTGTCCATCCTCATAAACCCATAAGAAGCGCACAAAATCTCTGTCACTTTCGACAAGACTTATCTGCAGAAAGGCTTTACGAATATGCGCTGTGACACCTATCGTTTGATGCCTGAAGCGCAGGAAAATAGCAGGAGTCTGCTCAATTAAATTAGGTCCTTTTTCCAAGCACTGATTCAACGAGGGACCTCAGGGGATTTTGCCGAGGCATCGAATACTGGGCGGATCTTTGTTGTGCTTTCCTCCTTAACAACGGCCCTATGAGGTAGATAATGACAATCGGCATATTCATCTTCAAATCTCACTTCCTCAATAATTCCCTCAGCCATCGACTCTTTAAAAACTTGACTATAAGATTCCAAGAGTCCATCGTTCTCTAATTTCTTCAAAGTGTTGGTCAATCTTCTCTTGGAAACTTCATAATTTGAGGGTAGAGGCGGGTGTCCTTCCAACCAAGGTACTTCATAACGTCCTTCAGCATTCAATTTGACAGTGACCAAAAATAACTCTTTGGCTGTTAGAACCAACTCCTCCTGGGATCTCTTATCACATGGGTACGTTATACCCAACGAATCTAACTGCCAAAGCTGCGTAAGAGAAGCATCGTTTAAAAATAGAGAAGTGGTGTTTGGATTATTTTTCAGAGCAATTCGTCCCATCAGTTTCAAAAATAGAGAAGTGGTGTTTGGATTATTTTTCAGAGCAATTCGTCTCATCAGTGTCCACCCTAAATATGTTTCCACAGCTACCAAGCCACACTAACCTGCCAATCACATCTGAGCCGATTAGAAACTCGATAAGGCCAGGTTCTTTAAAATCTGAAAGAGACACATTTTCACTTCTCAGCTCCTTAATCCATGGGCCATCGAATACCGGTAAAACTTGTCCACAAATAACATCCTGAGATAGAACCTCGATAGTGCAACAGTATGGACCATTTTTCAACTGAATATCGTATACATCATGGGACAACTCAGTTGAAACTTCTCCAAAAAGACTATGGCCAATTTTGTTGTGGCGCTTTGACGAAAAGCCTATGTTCTGAGCAGAAGACTGAAGAATGTAAGAATTTTGTGATCCGGTATCGATCAATGCCCTCATATATCTGGTTCCGTGTGGTCCCACCACTTGAACTTCAAATGTCTGTAGGACATGTGAGTTTGTACCATTTGTACAGGTAAGCATCTCATGGCACTTCACTGGATGCAATGACTGCTCTTTCTCGGGAGTTTTGATTGGATCCTTAGCTGCCAAATCAGGGCACATCAGAATAACATGGGTTTTGCCGCATCCAATACATTTCTAATGTTGACGGCAACGGCGCGCCGTTCCCACGGCCGCGGCGTGCCTGATGTCCTACTTTGAGGCAGCGGAAACCAGCCTTCTTTGAGAACAAAATTGACTTTTGTCCAATGTAAAACTCTGGGCCTTAGAACATAGAACTCACTAGAACTAGCGTACACCCTAGATTCCGGGCAAATTGTTTGTCACTATAATAAACATGTTATTATTTACATCTCGCCCGTTGAATTCGTTCAACGTTCGTTCAACGTTGCCTTGTTGCAAATAGAAAGCATTCAGAATTTTCACTTTTTATCAAAAGGGATTAACCAGTTTATTAACGAGGATATGTTTTAATGTTTTATTTGTTTCAATATCGTTGGTGTTATAGGACAGTTTTCATTTACTGATTATTGATAAGTTTTTTTCACATTAATCAGCTGTTCGGCCTTCAAAAATATTGAGTTTTGAACAAGCCGACAACAGTGTTTCAAGGGAGCTACAGGCTATGATTGGTTAAAATGATTATTAGCTGTGATTGGTTGATCTCAAATAGGCATTTGTGTCGTGTTGCCAGATGTATTTCGTTGCATCGTGTCTACATAAGTAACTGAGGTTCATGGAAAAATATGGGTCTCATTGAGAATGTTTTATTATCACTAGTGATCTAAAAATGTACATATTATATAATTGGTCACTACCGGAGATGCACTCATAGAGTATAGAGTATTTTTAATTAGAATAAAAATACCTTGAATACAAGGTAGCTACTTATTAAATTTGCAGTTTGGCAAACTCGCAAGAATTCCTCTCTCCCCTCAATGTATAAACATGTGACACACAAACAGACGTCGGGCTATATCTAGTTGTTGGAAAATCATTGCTCTTGGCCTTAAAATAACTCGTACTCTCATGGGAGCCGTCACAAAATGAACACTTCATATTCTCCGACCTCTTGTTATTATGGTTTATTAATCCAGTAGCTGTGGTGCCCTTCATATTATTGGATTTTGATCTTGCTGCCAACCAACTACGTTGATGTAAATCACCTGAAGCTTGTTCATGCAACCCAAAACGCTCTGAAGCTAAAGATGTCCTTTACTCGTTGTTAACTTCATTCCTCAAAAATTGCATCAAGTTCTTGAGGCGATTCTCCAAGTTGCGCTCTTCATCTTCACGGACATCAGCTAAGGTTGTCCTCTGCCATACCCTCGAAAGTTCCCCTGGAAGACAAGACTCAATCAAGGGAAAAAAACTGCAGAATAACCAGATGAGGTGATACCCAAAGTATTCGGAGCTCGCAACTGTGACTCAATTCCATCTTACAGGTTAGACAGTGCCATTGTGTCTGAGGAAGTGACATTGTTTATGATCAATTTTAAAAGTTCACGAACATAAACTTTGATTTGAAGGTCCTCACGACCGAAACGTGATGTCAAGCAACTGATGATTTCCCTGTGATTTCGACCAACAAGAGGAAAACTCTCAACCAATTGATGGGCTCTGCTGCCGGGTACCGTAGCTTGCAATAAATACTCCACCTTGTCATTATCATCGATGTCAGGATCAATATGAATCTTTTCATACTGCGACCAAAATGGAAGCCAATTTTTTATATTTCCATCAAAAGTCTTGAACTTTCTCTTTCCTTTGTCAGTCAATACGTGACTATCTGCCTGGAATGCCTGGGATTGAGTATCTGAAGAAAGATTGTTAAATTTCACGCTAAGACTCAGGAATCGTTTCTTATAGCCCTCACAACCCTCCAATTCAAGTACGAGCTTTTCCTCGGATGCTAACTCCAGCAAAGACGTGTATAATTCTTCATCCGCTAGCTTCAACTTATCAAATTTATCAGATAATAATTGATAAGAAACCTTAATATCAAAAACTTCTGCATTGTTATCAAATAACCTCCCAAGTTCAGTACAGTTCTTCAAAAATAAGGCTCCGAGAGCTTTTCTGTTTTTCTTAATTTGTTCCATATTGCCAAAACAAATTGAAATTTTTTACAGGTTACAGCTCGGATTATAAATAAAGGTATCAAGTGTTCTATTGGGATTCAATACAGCAAATATGTCAATACAAATAGTCACTAACTGAGGTATTGACTTCAGAAATTATAATCCCGATAACATCAAAAACGTACAGCGAAAATTAAATTGTTCCGTATTACCTGGTCGACAGTTCAATGACAAACTTGTTCAAAACATTCGCGTTCTTCCGGCCAAAAACACTCCGATCACAGCGAATAAAAGTTTGTCTTCTGGTTTGACCATAAAGTCCAATGCACTACGGGCTCCAAATCAGCACTGATACAAGTCTTATCCGGAAAAATCACACTGTCCTGCCACGGTTGCCACAATATGTCGAACCCTCGAAAAAATACACGTTTATCGAGGTCATCGACGGTTCGAATTCTAAACACTGCACATATCTAAGTACAGTATTTATTAGTGTGAAATTATTGAATACACTGCCAATCATTCTGCTATGGTAAAATGGTTCATCAAACACTGAACAAAATGGGGAGCTTGCCAAACAATAGCTTTCTCCCAAATGGCTGTTACAAAAATTATATCAAATTTTTCTTTATGTCTTGATGACTTATTTTTTGACACACACACCTGAACCCAAATTACTACATTAAAAAAATACATGTCTGTCCCTAACACTGGTTGTGGCTACCCAAGGTACCTCAATGTGTGTGTTTCAAGTGGAATCATGTATAATTATCAGGGCATAATGGCATATTTTGTTTATAAATTGCCGAAAACAGTTCAACATGTATCAGGTTTATTTTGGGATTTAAGAAGAAATACTGAATCATCCACCGATTTGTATATTCCTTTTGCCTCTATTTGATGTTAGTTTTTCTTAACTTTATAAGAAAAACTGTAAAATTTTGTGGGTCGTCAAGTTTACCAGAGCCTATTTTCCTTTTTCCTTAAACTTTCTGTTTGTTCAAAACTTCACTAGAATGGTGTTATTTTCCTGCATATTATTCGGGATATTATTTTCAACTCACATACGTTAACCCATCAGCGCCCAGCATACCCACAAAGTTACAGAAAAAGGGTTTTCTTCAAAGTTGAAATCTGCCCTTACTTGTGCGCTATGTTCATAAATGGTACTACACATCATAGAAAAGTGATTTCATATCATATATTATATTCACTTTTCTATGCTACAGATCGTTTATGAAAGATTAAGGACATTGAATTTCAGCTGTTTAATCATTTCCTTGTTCTTTGTTGAATTGATACAACGATTTAATTTCGAGGAATATTTTGGGCTAGAGCATAAATATATATAAATAGATCAGCATGTAGTCTTACAGGACATGATATGGGGTTTCTCAAATGACTGATTCAGATGTGGCAAATTTACGACCGAAAAATGTTAACAGTTCGGGGACACGTGCATCTGCGCACTGAAAAATATTTGATCTGTCATGCTAAAGGCTAGGACAGGACCGCATTAGAAAATTAGAAGTTAGCGGGTTAATACGAAAATACAATCTCAAACCCTTCCAAGAAGCTTTATAGAAATATGTTTTTGTTCATTCGATTGTCAAAACGACGTTTCTCCCTCTTCACCAACATAATAATGATACGCAATGTTTGTCATCAGCCTAATTCAAATCGCAAGTGGCGTCGAACGACAAATACGGTACTGTCACCACAGCTTAAATAACAACATTCAAGCTGTGCTGTAACGCTTCCAAACATTAAACATTACAAACAGCTCAAGAGAGACTGTTAGTGCGCACACTCACGAGTAATCAGGCATACAAGCTTCTGACCGCAGGGGCAGCAGCACACCGGATTATTCGGACCACTACCACTGAGAAACTGAGAATCCATTTTATACAGGGTGTCCCCGAAATGACTGTAGAAAGTTTAACCACAAATTCCTTAACCAAAAATAAGGCGATCTAGGCAAACTTACCTATATCCAAAAATGCTTCGTTAAGCCTACAGAGGGCGTCAAAGATTCAAAAAAAATTTGGTTTTTCCTACATTTTTCGAAAACGTGCAAATCGATTTTGATAATTTTTGGTACCTATTCTTGGACCATAAAACTACGTTTTTTGTTTTTCTAGCGACGGGTTTTGATGGACCGGAAGTGTTATAAACGTGACGCCACATGCAGTTATTTGTTTTGATTTTTTTTGGAATTGACTTTTTGGTAAGACAGTTCAATGTATTGTAGAGTTTTTCTCTCTCTTGAGAAATTTCGCTGGGATAAGTGGTTGTGCTAGAAAAAAAATATATTTTCATTCAGGTACACAGATATTTTATTATTGAATCATTTTATTCTAGCATAACCACTTATCCCAGCAAATGTTTTCAAAAGAGAAAAAAGCTTTCCTATACACTGCGTCATTAGATAAAAAACGTCTGAATGATCAGAAAGTCTAATCCATGAAAAATCAAAAGATATAGCTGCATATGAGTCATATGACGTAACTAATATTTGTATGGAATTGACCTTATGATAATTCAGATGTTTTATCTAATAATGAAGTTTGTATGAAAGTTTTTTCTCTTGAAAAAATTTGCTGGGATAAGTAGTTATGCTGGAAAAAAATAGATCAATAATAAAATATCTGTGCAGCTTATTGACAATTTTTTTTTCTGGCTCAACCACTCATCCCAGCGAAATTTCTCAATTCAGAGAAAAACTCCCCAATACATTGAACTATTAGATAAAAGCATCTGAATTATCAAAAAGTCAATTCCAAAAAAAATCAAATCAAATAACTGCATGTGACGACACGTTTATAACACTTCCGGTTAATCACAACCGGTTCCTATAGAAACAAAAAACGTAATTTCATGGTTCAAGAATAGGTACCAAAAATTATCAAAATCGATCTGCAGGTTTTCGAAAAATGTAGGAAAAACCATTTTTTTTTAATCTTCGACGCCCTCTGTAGGCTTAACGACGCATTTTTGGATATAGGTAAGTTTGCCTAGATCGCCTTATTTTTGGTTCAGGAATTTGTGGTTAAACGTTGTACAGTCATTTGAGGGACACCCTGTATATCTATGGGCTAGATTGACTTTGTAAAAGTTGAAAAAAAAATATGTATAGGAATTATTGGATGACTTACGAAGACAGACATCGGATTGAGTGGAGAAATGCTATCCAACTTTGTGTCTGCTCTTTAAAGCGATACTTATTGTAATTAGGATTTCAACATAGGAACTGACCCAGAAATTTGTCATTTTTTGATATCTTCTCAAAAATGTTGGAAAACATTGAGTTGCTGTTGGTTAAATCTAACACTAGCAAGTTTTTCAATTTCCAGTTTACAAACATTACATCAATATCTACTACATATTTGATTTGCAGATCTCTGGGCCTCCCCGAGTAACTGTGACCAGTAAACATGCTTCGATCAAAAACCCTCTTATGATAACTACTAGACAACCGAAAGAACTTCTTTCGTGGAAAATACCTCTCTCTGTGGAGACGAACAGCGACGAGCAATTCTATTACAACACCTCCAGAACATTGTGTTTTGATATTTTGCGCCAGAATAGATTGAAAGGTATAGTTATTACTTATTTCATAATAATGATACTAATCACTTTTCAACTCTTAGGATTCAAGGAAATTGAAAATCCAATTGTAACCATCTCAACTTCTTCATTTGAAAATATTGACTATAACATTACTGTTGACTTTCCGAAATATTTTGATTTGAAGCATAGCACAGATTATGAAATTGAAATTAGTCCTAGTGAGCCACAGTATGTATGATTTGAATGTTTGTCTTTGTTCCAAACTTAATTTTAGGTACTTTTTTTACAATTTTTCTGTTCCTTCGAATATGACAACTCCAAGATACGAAAATTACGATACAATTATTTTGGAAGTTTCTTCTGTGGATTCCATTTGTACTATCGTCAGTATACAGAATGTCAGTGTAAGTGATTTGTATATTTTCATTATAATGTAGTTTTTCATACGTATTTGTTTTTTTTGTAGTGTCCAGTCTTTGATTTAAATCAAGATATCACGTTCAGAGGATTTTACGAGACGTTCACGACCAAAGGTGGGATAACTATTCCGGTAAGTATCTATACCCAAAACATGAATAGATGCAATAAAACAAACTCACATTTCTGCAAAACAATCTCATATTCAAGTATATTTTTGTTCGGAAATATACAGCCAGTATTAAATCAATTGAAAACGGCAACCAATTTATTTTTCAGAAATAATTTCATTGAGCAAAACCTTGAGCTCATGAATCTCCTGTCTTAAAATATCCATCTCAGTAGCAGCATGACTGGCTTCATCCTTATCTCTGAAATATCTCTGAACAATAGTTGACATCAAAGCGGGAAATTCTCTGTGATCCATTGAAGTCTTTTTTTTTGGCTTTTGACTTGATCCTCCTCTCATACAACAGCCTCCATCAATTTCCATATTACCTGCTGTTCTAGTACCATTCATCATTTCCATAAACATGGTAACTCCCGCGGGTGTTGGAATTAAATTAAAAGGAGAGGGCACTGTAGTTTGCAGCATGTATTCCAGGTAAAAGTCAGTTTTACCAAACGTCCATTCTACATCTAAATTGTCCAATACTCGTTGAAAGGTTGAAGCCATTGTTGCGATAAGCATGTTGAGAATCATGATCACTATAAGAACTTCGAATAGTGCGAAGCAGATATAACCGATTGCCTCGGTGAATTCGTGTTTGTTTATTATGGTTGTCTTGGGAGTATCTCCTGGTAGGTTCTCGATTATGACATCAGCACTTTCCAAAGGTGCCATACAAAGTATAGCCCAGAAAAAAGTTTTCAAAGTTGATGCGAAGTCCACAAATGATGATACTTGCTGGGTTTTCATGTCGCTCTCGTCCACCTGTACCATACCATCATAATACTGATACAATCTGCACAATCCTGCACTAAATGCGAGAATAATGATCGTGAATATTGTGAAATATTTTGCCATGTCTGCACACATTTTTCCCAGAGAAATCTGCAACGGTCCCAAGTAATAGTTCAATCTACAGAAAAACATCAGCTTGAAATAAGCCATTATCACTCCAACTGCGAAAGTGCCTTCTGATATCAAAATTGGGTCTAAATGGTGCCAGAATTTGCGTTCCAAATCAACCTGTCCATTATTAATGCTATCAAAATAGGAAGCCAGCCAAAAGAAAAATGTTAGAAGAAACAGCAGATTGTTGAACATCGAATGCCAGTTCCACAACTTCCGAAAGTAGGCTTTCGCCCCAGTTAGCATGAGCATTCTGAAGCTGCTCCAAATATGACCAGCAACGAATACAATGATTACAAACTCAAGTCCAGTATAAGGCGGTTGTCTTTTTTGGTTGGTCTTATCCATATTCGACTGGATAAAAATCAAGATGAGGAATACTATATATGAAGCAATGTGAGTGATCATTTTATTGAGAGGAATTCCCCAATGTCTGGTTAAGTAATGGTTTGGAGCAACCAAACACATGATTGCAATTATAGGAATGGTGAATATGCGAATGATGGGTAGTATATATTGAATCCATGTTGACTTTATCTTGTATTCGTGCCAGTCTCCATTCCATGTTGATTCGACAATCTGTTGAGTATTTGGATGAGCTACAAAAGTCTTCTGCTTGTATTCCATGGCTAACGCCAAACGTGGTAGGCTATAAATTCTGGACGTAGTTCCTGAAATTGAATAACAATTATTTCAAACAAACTTTCTTCAAAGTTTTTGTGTGCCAATACGCGAATGCATACTATGGGCAAAATAGCCGACCGCCCCTATCATTCGAGTCCATATCGCGGACATAACTTCAAGACTCTCGGTTTTACTGACAGTGGATTTTTGGAAAATAATTTTGAAGGTGGGGTGCTTATAATAGAACAATAAAGGGTATATTGATTTCAAACCAGACTTCTTCAATAAAAACAGTTGAGCAAATCAAACGACAAACAACGAATTACGGTGCATTTTTTCGAAATAAGAAAAAACTGTGGTCGAGAAGAAAGGCGGAGATGAGTGTGAATAAATAGACTAATATAAACGGCCATAATATGCTATTGAGATTAATCTATAGACGCCAACTCTCTTCACATTCCTATCCTCTAGAAATGGTGAATTGCTTCAATAATTGAAAAATAACAGCTATCTTCATTGTTTTTACTGTCTTGTATTCTTCGAACTGTCAGCTTAGATGGACCTTAGAGCTTAGAGACCCTTCGAGCATGAAGTTTGTGTTGGAAAAATATCTTCCGTTGTGAGTGATGATATGTAATTTTGAAGTGGTTCTGATCCCAACGTTATATTGTGTTACGTGGTCAGTGTTCTCTGAAGTTCGTCAATTTTCACTTCAAGACTGCTTTCAATATGTACGTTCTTGATTGTCTTACGTCCTGGACCCCTATTTTCAAAAGTGTGATCAATAGATCACCGGTTAACTACATTGGTTTTGTACAGCACGTTCACTCGATCATCACTTCGTCTAAATCGAAAATAGGGCCCCGTCGAATCTGACTGCTATCGAATGAAGTTTCTTATGGTGCGTCACATAGGCCTGGGCATCGATTTGAATCGATTTTTTTCGAAAATCAATTTATCCATGGTATCCAGAGGTATCGTTACGAACTGATGCCTTTTGAGAATCGATTCAATTATTGGAAAAATAGTTAAAATATAACCATACACTTTATGTTTACGTAACTTGGAACCATATGGTCAACTTTTTTATTACTCGTTTTAGAAAATAGAGCTATTTCTCCAAAGAGTTTTGCATGTTCTAAAATCTAAAGTCTAGAATATAACTTTTACCAGTCGTATACGAGGTTTATCATAAAATATTAACCTCGCCCAAAAGTAAGGTACCTTTATTTTTGTCAATACCGGCGATTGATATAAAAAAAAGTTGTTCAGAACTGACAACCCTGTTTAAATATAGCATACACCCATTCATTTTATAAACATTATTTGTATGTATTTTCTTATTGGCAATATCAAATGCATAATAATATGCATTCATTACGTGTTAAAAAATATTATATACATGGTTTTCCACTTAAAACTCCGCACGCCAATATCTTGGAAACGAATAAAAATATTTGATTTCTGTAAAAATTAATCAATGTATGGGGTCAAGTAGTTATTTTTCACAGTTAAAAAAAATTCGACGCCTACCAAGAGTAAAGCGTCGCGACGGGTCGAAAATATTAATCGACTGCAGGGTCTTTGAAATAAACGCGCATGCAAAAGTACTTGTTCTTTATAAACTTTTTTGTTCTTTAGTCGAACTTATTTATGGGTTGTAATAAACTGAACAGTATTTAATTCATTATGTACAGTATAATATCACAAGCAGTCAGTATAATATTGTAGAAGACTCAGTATTTCTGTTAAAAATGATAAGTAAAAATGGAATTTTTGAGCAGTAAAAGTACTTTTTGGCCTGTATTTCTATGTTCACTATTGTGATTCTAATGGTCAGTAAAAATTTATGAAATGTCAGTATGACTTAGCTGGTAATAATTCCACAAATGTACAGTAAGAAATAATAAATGGCCAGTATGCAATAGTCAGTAATAATTTTAACTAACTCAAACTAACCCAAACTTGATACACATAATACCAATACAGAACACGTCAATTATGATATATAATAATAATTGTAATGTTAACCTAGTGCTTACCAACGAGCCGCTGCATATTTTTCATCAATTTCGATCACAAACACAAACTAACCCAAACTTGATCCACATAAAACCAATACACAACACATCAATTAATATATATAATAATACTTGTAATGTCAACCTAGTGCTAACCAACGAGCCGCTGCATATTTTTCATCAATTTCTATCACCAACACAAACTAACCCTAACTTACCCAAACTAAATCCGCCTCTCAAAGGAACCTATCTGACTACTTCATCATGACATAAAGGCAGAGTGTTTTCTCTTTACTAAGTTGTGTTTCGTTATGTTGTAAAAATGTTTGTATCTATACAAAATAAAATATATGACCAACCATTCATTATTTTATTGTCGCTTTATAAATTTTAAGAACTGTCCATTATTTTCACCAGGCATTTACTAATTTATTTGATCGTTTTTTTATGATACTGACTCTTGATTATTTATATCTACCATTTATTATTTTTACTGACCACTTCTTTATGTTACTGACCCTTCATTATTTTTACTGACCATTTCTTTATATTACTAACCGTTAATTATTTCAACCGACCATTTATTATTATACTGACCATTTATTATTTTTACTGACCACTTCTTTATGTTACTGACCCTTCATTATTTCAACCGACCATTTATTATCATACTGACCAAGGGAAATAAAATAATGGCAAAGAGTACTGTCCATAAAATTGAAATACTGACCATTTAATTTGTTGCCCTTATTTATCTTGATCAGTTCTGAGTTATAACGGTTTATAGTAAACATCCCATGATTAACAAAAAATGCGATAACAGATGATTTTTACATGAAAGTTAGTCTCAATTTCTGTAAAAAGAAGTCGTTGTATCCGGTCAAGCAGATATTTTCGAAAGTTGAAAAAGTTCTACGCCTACTTGGAGCTGAGCGTCGCGACGCGTCGAAAATATAAATCGATTGCAGTGACTTTGAAACCACGCGCATACGAAAGTACATGTTATTCACAAACTTTTTTGTCATTTACTCGAACACATTTATCTGACACATTTCTGAGATATTCGAGTTTATAGTAAACATTCGTTGATTGACAAAAAATGCGATTACGGATGATTTTTACAAGAATGCTAGTCTCAATAATTTCGGTAAGAAGTGTTCAGTGCATGGCGTCAACTGGATAATTTTCAAGGTTTAAAAATTTGAAACCTACTTAGAGCTAAGCGTCGCGATGCGTCAAAAATATCAATCGATTGCAGAGACTTCGAAATTACGCGCATTCGGAAGTACAAGTTATTTGTAAACTTTTTTGTTATTCACTTGAACCCATTTATCTTGATCATTCCTGAGTTGAACTGGTTTAGTAAAAATTTCTTGGTAGACAAAAAATTCTTGTAAAAATCATCCGTAATCGCATTTTTTGTCAATCAGGAAATGTTAACTCTAAACCGGTATAACTCAGAAATGAGTTGAGTAAATAAGGTCGAGAAAATATCAATAAAATTTACTAATAACATGGACTTTCGCATGCGCGTGATTTCCCTGGAACCGATTTATATTTTCGACGCGTCGCGACGCTTAGCTTCTGTGGGCGATGAATTTTTCAAACTTTGAAAAATATCCACTTGTCCCCATACACTGACTACTTTTTACAGAAATAATCGCACTTTTTGTCAATCAAGACATGTTGACTATAAACCGGTATAACTTAAAAATGAGTAGGATAAATTAATTCGATTAAATAACTAAGAAGTTTATAAATAACATGTATTTTGGCATGCGCGTGATTTCAAAGTCCCTGTAATGGATTTATATTTTCTACGCGTCGCGGCGCTCACCTCTCGATAGGCGTCGAATTTTTTAAACTGTGAAATATATCTTCTTATACATTGAACACTTTTTACAAAACTTGAATATTCATATTCGCTTTCGAGATATTGGCATGTGGAGTTTTAAGTGAAAAACCCTGTATATATACACTTTATACACAACTGAAAAATATAAATATATGTTATATTATAGTATAAGCGTCTACTTTTCTTTATTAATACCACCCAATATGAATTTTGTCCAAGAGTAAAGTACCTTTTTCTATGACTATTCAATAATAAATGTATTATACATCCACTTTCTATTGGTTAATGTGACTCGTTATTCATATACCAGTGACTTGTGTTAACAACCTAACCACACTTTAAGTACAGTTGTCAAAAAATGCCGTGCAAATGAAATGAAATATTCCATAGTTCGCTTCAATTATTAAATAATCATGGAAAAAGTATAGTATTCTACTCGCGGGAAATGGCTATTACCCACACATTTCCCACTCGTTGAATGATATACTATTATTCCTGACAAAATAAAAAATGGTTACTAAAAAAAGTTGATCAGAATTGAAAACAACGTTCAAATGAAATAACAACCATTTGTATCGAGAAAATCATGATGTATTTTCTTATTGGCAATATTGAATGCATAATAATATTCTTTCATTAAGTGTTTCAATTGCAAAATTGTCAGACAAAATCGAGAAACGAAGAGGTCATCACGTTTTTAATAATGATCATTAGTGTAGAAAAATCTGTGGAAAATAGCAAAACCCACTTTTTCATTGTAAATCGGTGTAATTGCCTATTCAAACGTAGTTTTCAGTTCTGCTTAACTTTTTACGATGATATTGTCAGAAATAAAGGTATACCAGAAAAATTTGATATCTGATGATGGCAGATTTTAAAAAATACAGAACTTTTTATGAAGAATTATTTTTTTTTTAACTAATAACAAAAAAGTTTTCCATATGATTGCAAGTTACTGAGACAATAACAAACTGTTTGATGATTGTATTTACATATTTTTTTCACATTTTTTCAAGTTAGAGTGCAATGAGAACCAACAAAATCCTTCAGGATCAATTTGAATTATCTGATTTATAGCGAAATTCTGGTTTTTGACAATTTTTTTTTTGTGGATCAAATCTATACCAAAGCTACATTACTGAAAAAGGTTTTTTGCATGGATATGACTGTAACTACCTACAACCTGCGACATGGTTGATTAATTTCATATCAACAGAATCAATTCAATGAGCCGCGGCAAATGTCTGCATATTATGTTATGATAATTCATTCTGGATATTTGAATGACAGGAGGGTGACTATTTTCAGAAAAATCTTTTTCGTTTTGAAAAAATCTACATTCGTTCATCTCACCATGAAATTGGATTAAACTTTGATCCTGCATCAGTTATCAAAGGAGTAGGTAGGTAATGGTGCATTTGGAAATTTTCATTTGTCAGTCTACGTGTCCTGGCGATTTTTTTGAAAATATTGTCGAGTGTCCTTTAATAACGTTTGATAAAACGTTAAGAAAACATTTTCCTGTGTAAAATGGCAAGCATCATTCGAAACAGGGGAAACATTTTTACATTATGACCCAAAAAGTTTTATACAGTATATCCCCGGATGGCGTATTGGCATTCCTCAATACAGTGCAACGCTTATATGGAGTTGCACCGCAGTAAAGCATGACTGAACGCCGCCTGTATTTATCCAGAAAAAGCTTACTACGGCTCAGCGCTAATGCCGCTGAGTAGTAATAAATATTGTACTATCGACACGCGCGAATTCTAATGGCATTGTTTACTATGTTGCAACGCAACTCACGACTAAATTGATTGTTATCCAACTAGGACCTAGGTCTACATCATCAAAATGAAATCAAAATTCGAAAGGAAAATTGATATATTATACAGTGTGTCCAAGATAAGGATGTCTATCATGGGGATCTTGGAAACCATAAGAGATACGAAGATGGTTGAATTAGAGAAAAGTTGCACATTTTCAAGCCTAACAATATGCCGTTTAGAAAGTTTTAAAATTCTGAGTAGTTCCGGAGATAGGCCTAAAAAAGCGAGACTTGCCGTTTTGTTTTTATTTTTTTTCTGAAGTTATTTAAAGAGATATGGAAAGACAAAAGAGACTTTCTCATAGCTACTTTTTGAGCTCTACAAAACGGCGTTGAGAGATTTTCCGTACAACGTTTCGTTCCGGAGATTTGGTTTCCAAGATTCCTATAATAGACATCCTTATCTTGGACATACCGTATAAACTTAATTCTAAAAATGTAACAAACAAAATAACGTTTTTTTTTTTTATTATATTGTGAATTTCCATGCGATTCCGCACTTGGTTGAGTGAATCAATATTTCTCTTCTAGCATCCCTGTCTTTTGAGATGGATTGTTCTCTCCTGATTGTTTTGATTACATGGCCTACCAGCAGGTCGAATATATCTCCTGATTTAACTATTCCAAAAGAACGAAACTACAAACATCTCTTGGCTGTCAGCTGGCACTGCTGTATATTGAGTGTAATGATCCAACTTAGCCACAACGAGCTTGAATTCAAAAACTGACGAACACTTTTGAATATACCATTACTATAATTTCTTACCATATTATATCGCCTGAATTCAAAACTCAATGTTCACTGGAATGGGACTAATGGAATACACAAAAAAAAAGATTTTTAGCATGACCTTATATGGATCACCATGTATATTATAATTACTTGTTTCTTCCAATATCTCTTTTCTTGTCAAAGATAATTGAATTTTACCCAAAAATGGTATGTAAGTTCCAGGATGCAGCTTTTTATGTTCTCCATAGAACTCTGCTGGACTGATTCCACCTTCATTGACATATTATAAAACTCTGGGAACACGTTTTTACCTAAAGCCAAATCTGCTTATTATTTTTTTTGTCACTACTTTTAGTTTGCCTACATTTCCTAAAAGTTTTTCGAAACAACATTGTTTGCTATGATTTGCAAATCGCAGAAGTTCCGAAAATTAAAATACACTCCTTTTGTCCGATCTTGGCAAAACTTTTACCAAAGTGTAGCCCTATTCTCGAGATATTACCCTTGATTTTGATTTTGGAAAAATACTGATGGCTTGGCATTATACAGGGAGGAACAGAAGCTACTTTTTTAACCTCAAGTTTTTAACACCCTGTGGAAAAATTGAGCGGCAAAATTCATCTTTATTATGTTTTGTTGTGAAGTGCAATCTTTTCTCAAGAAAATGTTTTTGTGGTCATGTCACTATCTGCTTTTTTAAAGAAGATACAGATGTTCAAATAAAATGCTGCAGTTTTTTGATATTTTATCAACAATGAACAAGAACACTTTTATAGACTTGCATAAAGTTTAGCCCTATGTTTTGAGATACTATCCTTGATCCTGGTTTTCGAAAAATACCGATGGCTCGGTCATTATACAGGGAGGTTAACAGAAGGTACTTTTTTACCCTCAAGTTTTCGACACCCTGTGGATAAATTGAACGGCAAAATCAAGCTTCATGATATTGTGCTGTGAAGTGCGATCTTTTCTCAACAAAATGTTTTTTTAGTCATGTCAATATCTGCTTTTTTTAGAGAAGATACAGATCAGAAGAAAATGCTGCAGTTTTCCGATATTTTATTAACAATTAATGAAAATATTCTTCTAGAGTTGCATGAACAGATGTTCTGAAATTCCATATTGTCCCAATCTACCCAATGTTCCATATTGGGCGAATTGTTCACCTCGATCACACTTCGGAGGCGGTCGTATCATGGTGTGGACTGGGTTATCACTTCATGGCCGTCCAGATCTTGTATAAATTGAAAATGGAAAATCAAACACATGGGATAGGTATGCTAGGATTCTAGGATTGCTAGGTAGTAAGTTCGCAATAGACATCTGGAAACGTTGCCTGCTTTGCGAGAAGCAATTATTGAAAAATAACAAATAATTCTGAAGAGGCACCAAAAGTATGCCATTTTCATGGCAGAAGTCATAGGGTGACAATACGCGCTATCAATTTAAAAACATTTTGTCAATGCAAGTCTATAAAAATGTTTTCATTCATTGTTTATAAAATTTCGAAAAACTGCAGCATTTTCTTTAAACATCTGCATCTTCTGTGCTGTGGGGGAAAGTAACCGGGGTAGTTTCGTTAGTGAGAAAAACTTCACTATTTTCAGTAAGCGAGAACATTTTTTGTTTTGAGGAATTTTGCCATACTATCTGCGTACGAAATAAAGCCAAGGGTTCAGAAAAGTTTTTGAAGAAAAGTTAAACATTCTAAGTTATATAGTTTTCGAGTCGAGTTTCCGCCCGGCGGCGTTGTTGAATTGTTAAAATTTGTGAACCCAAAACTGTAAATAAAAGTTCCGAAAGATTCTAAAATATTTTATAGCCTCAGATCAATTATCCTCGCAATCTATCAGACCAGATTTCTTGGTTTAAATAGGTAAAAATCGTCCTTTTTCTCAAAGAGACCTTATCAATTAAAATACGGGAAAACTTGGATCAAAGTCCAGGTCTCAGATAATAAAAGTTTTATAAGAAACATCGAAACGCTAACATGTTCTTGGTTCAGGCTTTTACTGCAGTTTGCATATTTACAGTCATTGCAACATTTTATTCCTGGTGCAATGCAGGCACATCTTATGATCAAAGTTTTTCTCACATCATCGAGCACTGGTTCTTGAGTAGAAAAATTGACCTTCCAAGTATTTTCTTTGTGGCTTTCTGTGAGAGATTGAAAAAATGGATTTTGAAATAATAAAAAAAAAACATTGTCAAGACGTTTTTCACTATGGAACAAATGACATAAAAGTCATGAAACATGTGTTGTGCGTACGAATACAGTCATATAATAGGGAGTTTTTATAGCTCTTATTTGACCCGTTATTAACGTTGCCGGTTATTCTGAGCTTGCGCAGATGTCTGGAAATAACCGAATCGGTTATTAACCGATAACGTGTTACGTTATCTACGGAGCCTTAACGGTCGCTTAATAACCGTCGGTTATTTTCTCATGTTGTCTTATTGATATACAGTATTATTTAATTATTACATAGAAATCGTTAAACATACAAAGTAGAATTTAAATTGTTAAAAATGACTACAGTTGCACTGGAATTGTAAGATTCTTGTCTTTTTATTAAATATCCAACAAAAACTGATCCTATGCTCTACAGCTTGGCAACAGAGTAATTGATGCTGATGGAGATCAGCTGTTTATCATTCCAGTCGGTTTTTTGCCCATGATACTCGTAGTTTTGCTTGAGTTACATTTAATTAAACTTCGAAGTGGAAGTGACAGATTTCCGCTTGTCAAACGGGAATTATGTACTACCATCCACATTGTATTTGGCGTAAAAGTAACTTTGAACACAAATTCAATGTTGATGGTAGCATATTATTATGATTCATGTTTGCCAAGCGGACGTGAAATAAGATGTAAACCTCACATTTGGTAGTCTGAATCTGGTCCAATTTGGACCAAAATATCTTCCATATTTCATAATTCGTGCTGCTCTGCTAGGAATTTGGCGAAAATATCACAAAATCAAAATCAAAACATCAAAAACCAAAAACATAACAAATCTGATCACTATGATGACAGATGACATGGTGATGACACAACGTCAAACGTTAAATAAGAGTTTCAAAATCTCTTTTTTGTGTCCTCTCCGTTATTAATGTTTTGTTTTCTGCGCATGCTTAGTATAGCGGGATACGTTAATAACGTTGAAATTAATAAGAGGTTCAAAAACTCCCTAATATCATGTAAGTAGCTACTTATGAGTATTGCTTTGTCAACTTTTCTTTGAAACATATTTTTGAAACAACTCATGCTCATGTGTTCTATAGTTCAAAACTCTTTTTTTCATTATTTCAAAACCCAGAAACATAATCTTCTTTTCAATCTCACAGGACTCGACTCAACTTTTACGTTTTTTTAAATCAGGCTGTCTCAATTTGAATGGACCATGATGAATCTATTATGTTTTGATATCTGTTTCAATTGAGAGTTCGGTACAATTGCCTCATTCAAAAGAAGCCTCAAAGAAAATACTTGCAAGGTAAATTCTTCTACTCAATAACCAGTGATCGATGATTTGAGAAAAACTTTGACCATGAGATGAGCCTGCATTGCACCAGGAATAAAATGTTGCAATGACTGTCAATATGCGAACTGCAGTAACATCCTAAACCAAGAAAGTTTCTCAGATCGCGAAGATTATTGATATAGGATATTTTAGAATCTTTTGGAACTTGTATTCACAGTTTTGAGTTTACAGAATAATACCAACTGACTTTACGCGCGTTGCCGCCGGGCGTAAAGTCAACTTCAACCAACTATAACTCAGAAACTATATAACTTGGAATGTTGTTTTTTTTTCAAAAACTGTTTTGAACCTTTGGCTTCATTTCATACGCAGAAAGTATAGCAAAATTCCTCAAAACAAAAAAGTTTCTCGCTAACTGAAAATAGTTCTGCAGAAAATGTTGATGTTGAAGTTTTTCGCAGTTTTACAAAAAAAAACAAGCTATTCATACTATCGAAACGGGGTAGTTAAATACTCCGTTCCTTTATCAATTCAAAAAATGTTCTTGTTATCTAGATTTTTTCCGGAGATATGGCGAAAAAGTGATGAAATAAACTTTTGTAAGATTTATGACATATTTCGCAATAAAATATTTCGGCTCTGCTTAAAAATGTTGTAATTGCCGATTTAAAATGCCCAGTGCGGTTGTACGCTAAAAAAAATGTAAACATTTTTGCCGCTTTTTCAGTGCACTATGTGGACAACAGTCGTATCAAACTATTGTTCTACATAAAAAAAATAGTTCAACCACCAAAATAATGAATATCTTTAGATGATGATGGTGAAATAAATCTATATTCTGAAGAACTTTCAACGGTAATAACTAAACAACTCTACACCTGTCAGATAATTTTGAAAGAATTGATAAAATAGCTTCCAATAGTGGAAAAGTTGATATGACCAATGCCATGAAAAATAAATAAAACTAGGTGATTAAAATCGTAACACTTTCTGATTTAATAAATTTTGTTCATGTATCGGAACAATAATTTGACAATGAAAAAAAATTCTCTTTAGTCAACATCGGTTAGCAGCAGAAAAATTGGACCTATCAATCAGAAAAATCAGAATGCATGAACATTCACACTAAAATAATAATATGTATTTATTGTATTTTTACTTTACATTTTGAAAATAAAGTTGATTTTTTGTAGGTATAATACATTATTCGTCATGTGAATTTTCATGTGATTATTGAGATGTAGTCTTGAAGAAATAACAATCAATTTGGACGTAAGTTGCGTTGCAACGTAACAAACAATGCCCCGAGAATGCGATGTGTGTCCAAAGTTCAATGTTTTACACGACTCAGCCGCCCTAGTGCTGAGCCGTAGTAAGCCTTGTCTGTATTAATACAAGCGGAATTTAGTAGTTCTTTACTGCGGTGCAACTCCATGTATGCGTTGCACAGTAGTAAAGAATGCCAATAAAACTATAGTTCCACCGGCATACAGTATGTTCGCGGATAGGTGTTAAGACAGGGCAAATGGACTAAAAATTTAAAGATACGACAAAAAGTCATTCTTCATAAAACTTTTTGCTTTGACTAAAAATAACAACTGTCGAAAAAAAAAATCTTGAAATATACAGGGAGTCAAAAAAACTAACAAAATGTAAAAATCATTTAGAAAAAATTGCTGATATTTATTATATATTTTTTTAATTTTGGACGGAAAACGATGAAGAGGAAAGATTAGTATAATAGAGGGTAAGAGAAAAGTATCTTAAGATTCTTAAGATATCGAAATCCAAAATGTCACTTCTGGTTACTTATTTTGAAAATCTTTTTTTTTTTTAAACTTTGATGATGAAGATTTGCAGATAAAGTCAAAAATATCAGAGTGTAACCCTTAAGTGTATTTTTCTCTTACACAAAATAACAATTTTTTTGACCAGCCCTTATTATACTTATCTTTCTTCTTCATCGTTTTCCGTCCAAAATTAATAAGAATATAACAAATGTCAGCAGTTTCTTCTACGTAATTTTCATATTTTGTTAGTTTTTGTGATCCTGTATATTTGAAGAATTTTTTTGACAGATGTTATTTTCACACCAAGCAAAAACTTTCATCAGGAATGACTATTTGTCGTATCTTTAGATCTTTTATCAAGAATGACTATTTGTCATATCTTTACATTTTTGACCTCTCTTAACACCTATCCGGGGACATACTGTATGTCGGTGGAATTATAGTTTCATTTTATTTAATGTTAAGCCTGCCAACGTGTAAACTTTTGTCATTTGACAGCTTGTCATTCGTTCAGATTATGAGCGATGATGATTTGCAAACCTGGCCACGAGATCTGCGGACCTGAGGAAAAGGATTTAGAGTTGTCAAGAGTCAAGAGTGCCATTACTATTAGTCCAGAAGGTATGGGCATTTTTTAGCACCTATTTTCCTACTGAATTTATATGAATCTGTTCTTTTATTGACAAAAAACGAGAAAAATTTGAGTCTGGCTAAAATTTCTGGATGAATTCAAAAAAAGAAGAACAATGCAAGTCCACCTATTTTCCCAGTCATAGATATTTTACATTTACTAAGAGACATGATGTTTATGAAAACAGCATCCGCCTGGCTCATAGCAGATGGTGTAAAGTGAGTCTTTCATTTGCCAGACATATTATTATCAATACTCACAGATTGGTCGGACCATTTTTTTTACTCAGCTTCAGTATACCTCTTACTACTAGAACTATTTTTATAACTGAAAAAAAAGGGGAAAATAGGTTAGAACATACAAGTGTTCTGTCGCATTTTCCGCCGCAACCCATCGGAAACACCCCCTCCCCCCTAAATACAAATTAATTTTGCATAGGATAATTACCAACAGAACATGCTATCCATGTTTGCTGCCTCGAAAAATAAGTACCGAAAATCGTCACTGCGTCCTGGACTATATGGAAATAGTGGGACAGTTGAAAAAGAAGTCGTCTGAAGGCAATATGTGGCTCGTGAATGCGTTATCGCTTGAGATACCTGTACAGGTTGTTACTTAATGGTATGTCAAAATTTTAAGGGGGAGTTCCTGGATAAATGTTAAGTCGAAAAGGTCATATAAACTTGGGTCTTTAAAAAAAATAATAATAAAATAAAATAAAATGAAATAAAATAAAAATTAAAAATTAAAATAAAAAAAAAGTGTGTTCCTATACCATAATATCCTGTGGAAAAATTCAATTTAATATCTCAAACCGTCTTTGGAAAATGTGTTAAAAACTGAAAATAAAATAAATCTTTAACACCCTGTATCTTAAAAACCAAGCATTTTAAGACCCAAGTTTATATGACCTTTTCGACTTAAAATTTATCCAGGAACTCCCCCTTAAAATTATGACATACCATTAAGTAACACCCTGTATAATCACTATCAGTGCTTTTTAAAATGGAACCCCCTGTATTTTATTGCATTTTTTGATTTTCTGATCAAAATATTTGTATATTATAAAAGGTTTATAATGGCCAAACCTCAAGGTTTTTAAATCATTTGAATTTTATGAAAACCTAATCCAATTTTCATGTCTCAAATACTTAACGAGTATTCAAGTTAGTGTAGTAACATACTAGGCGATTAATCGCTGAAATTTAGTCGCGTCTTGTCGAAAAAAGCTCGCTCGCTAGTTCATTGTTGAAAGTGTTTCCTGAGTGGGGAGATATGTCGACGTTAGGGATTGCATACCGATTTACCGGTTGACCGGCTAGAAATGTCTCAAATCTACCGATTAAAAAACCGACATCTTTTACCGGTAATTTAGGTAAAAAAAGTGACTTTGCAACGTTTAACTCAAATGACGTGCTGACACCTGATATTTTCTGATTGATTATTTGATATTTGTCATTTTTGTCCAGAGTGAGTCTGCATCATTTCTATTGGGTGTTACTATTTGAAATTTTCATATTGTGAAAACAGAAATGAAGTATTTTGAGAAGAAGGAAGTTCGGGGAAAATAGCTTTCGAGTCACTTATGACAACTCAGCCTACTAGCGTTGAGTCTGAAAGCCTTTTCTGCGGCTGAAACAGTTGTGTACTAAAATTGGTTCGCGGCTTAGTGATAATACTATTGATAAGCCTTGTTTTCTTAGAGCATTTTTTATTAAACAAAAGAAGACAAAGGAATCGTTGGAAAAGTAGGAAACGAAATTATAGTAATTTCACTATTTAAGATTTTCTTGTTTTGCGTTCATGTTTTTATATTTTGTTGAAGATTTTTTAAGATACAGTTTTTCTTTTATATTTTTGTTATTATTGAATAAATTGTTTGTAAATTAGTTGCTTATTATTGCAATTGGTTTCAAATGCAAAATACCGGTAAACCGGTGATTTTCTAAAAAATTTACCGAATTACCGGTAAATTGAAAATCGGTAAATTTGCAAACCCTAGTCGACGTCTACGGAAAATCTAATTGGGTCTGTTGAGAAACATTCGTCTATTTGGGACATACAGAGATAGATTCATAAAAAAAAGCTTGGATTGACACCGCAAAAATTAGTTTCCCGGATTGAGATTCGATTGGCAAGAAAATGCGAAATACAAAAATAAGTTGAAGGTCCAAATGATTATTTAAATAAATAATGAAATGATTGAAAGGTAACGATCAAAAAATAAATCTTATTCTGAAAAAACACGTTTAAACAATGTTTGGTTATTGTTTGTTGGTATAGTTTTATTATATTATTTATTTTCAACACACGAATATTACGATAAAAGTACAAAAAAATGCAGTATTTTTCATCATACAGTACAGACTCGATAATCGGAATCCATTAAAACCGAGGAAATTCGATTTATCGCAAATTCCGGATTACTGGGGATCATTCTAGTTGGAAAAAATACATACAGTACCGGACAAAAGAGGAGAAACATCCTGAAATTTGATAAAACTCCGATACTGCATCACTTATTAAAGAATTGAGTGTGCATTTAAAAACTTCAATCCATTTGTCAGTTAACGTGTCCTGGCGATTTTTTCAAAAAAATGTTTTTTTTTCACGTTCAAAAAAAGCTACCTTTTAAACTTTTCTCTGTGTTACTTTTGATAAAAATTGTGTACACTATTCGAAAGAGGGACAAATATGAACTTCCTGCAAATTTCACAATAATTTAACATGCCAATAATACACATGGCTCTCGCTGTATCTCAGAATCACAGCGAAGTAGAAGTGGGTATGTTGCCCACTTCAGGACATCACAAACAAGGTCCCCGTCACAATTCACACTGCCCATCTTGCCATGCATGATACTAAACCCAGAATCAATTGCTACTTCAGTATGCAATATGTGTTGCGACGTTAGCCAAATATTTTCTTGTTCTTCTTTCAATAAGCTCGCGTCAATGGGTTCTGACGGCTGCCCTGCTGCACAAAGTAACTTAGATATTTTAAATGGGACACCTTGTATACATATTATTGCATGTTCAGCTTCTCCAGAACATTCTGTATGTTTTTCATGAATAATATCCTATACTTACCTATCTTTAGGGGTTTCCGAGAAATTAATCAATTTCTTTTCTTTTCTCCAAAATATATGTAGCTCTAGTTTGATTTTTATTACTACACCAGTCAACTTCATAGAAAGTTGAAATTTTGAAAGGGATTCATAAAGATCTTTTGTATTGTTCCTGTTTAAAGAAATATTTTGTTACTTGTACAGGATCGTACAAAGTTAATTTTTTCTCTAGGTATAGAAGCCCTTAAAAGTGCGTTTTTCAAATGAAACATGCTTTGTTTTGTAAGTTACTTGTTACTTGTACAGGGTGATTCATTTTCAGAGTCAGGGTGCCAGTTCTCGTAAACTATTCATCGTAGAGGCTTGCGGCAAAAAATTTTATTACTAAAACGGCCAAGAGAAAAACCTGGAAAATATTTTCAAGTTTCTGAAATTGTCGCTAGGGGGCGTAACAACCAACACCGAGTAGAAAAATATGATTTTTATGGAATTTTGTCCAATGAAAATATATCGATGAGCTCATTTTCGGATTTACTGACTATTTACCTACACTTTTTGTCCAAAACGTTTTTTTATATCTATCATAATAAAGTGGTGGGGGAAGTCCAATTGTTTCATTAAACAAACGGAGATTTCTCCCGTTTCGCTTGACCGATTTGAACGAGCTTGGGCTCATATGAAAGAGCATGATCTGCACTTCAAAAAACTTTTTTGGTCTTGAATTTTTGACCTTCGCCGTCGCCGCTAGATGGCGTAAACTGAAATTGTAGCATGTTTTTGAGTTTTTTCCAAGAAAATCAAATGTAATGGTATATTCATTTTTATATATTATAAAAGGGGATACATTTTCCTATTAAAAAAATTAAAAAAAAAACAACAACAAAAATTATAAAAAAACAAAAAAAATCATCATTTTTTTGTTTTTTTTTTATAGGAAAATGTATCCCCTTTTAAAATATATAAAAATGAATATACCATTACATTTGATTTTTTTGGAAAAAACGCAAAAACATGCTACCATTTCAGTTAACGCCATCTAGCGGCGACGGCGAAGGTCAAAAATTCAAAACCAAAAAAGTTTTTTGAAG